>JAQFXN010002682.1:0-12172 GCA_034693365.1 Liacarus xylariae
AGAAAATCCATTGTCAATTAAATTTGGTTATTAATTACACTATATCAATAGTATAAATTAATTTCGATTTATTCTAGGTTAGTTTAGTTTAGGTAAAATACTACGTTAGCCGAATTTAATTGAATATGTTTATAGAAGTATGCCATTGGCCTTAAAATTGGAATCTTAGAGGTATAGTAATACAAATTCAAACATCTCGATTTTATATTTCAACAAATTATATATCGACTAGACTTCTCTTCTCACGAACTACATTAATGTGTACTGGATTTTTAAATGTACCATTCATTAGTTTTAAGTTCACTTGACAAAATATTACACCTCGATTCGATATTAATTAATATCAATTTGAACAAATTCCTTAAATAGAAATATGAAAACATTCAATTATAAGCAGGGCAAGAGCAGCATCATGGCTTGTGAATTAAGAAAAAAAATTCAAATACGATTTTTGAATTTATCCCAGAAATGTTAGAAAAGTTAATTTTGCAAATTATTATCAAAATTGATTAATTTAGTTTCACCTTTATGAAGATTATTTGTTTTTCTTATTATTCGCAAATGATTTAATTAATTGGTCTCAAAACTCAATATTTTGTCAATTGTAAAACTTGCTAACACTACTTGTCTAAAAGTTGATAGAATAGACGAGATAAGTTAAGGGGGTTTCTTTCTAATGGATAATAGGGCTTTAAAATGTACCTATGAAATTTCTTGTACCTTGTTGTTTTATGTCTTAGTTTTACTATTTTTGGTACAGACAGTATAATAATTTATTTTCACCAATCTATTATTTCTGTTAATGTTTTATGAAATTAGTTTATTATATAAATGCGATAAATATATTGTATTTTAGACATTTGGAGTCATAAAAGGAGTGGACATAAAACGCAAGATGTCATGTCATATATCTTTTACATATATTTTTAAAGATTTATTGACATCTAATTGTTTACACAATTAATTGCGTGAGTTATTTATTCAAAGAAAAAGGAATTTTACAATTGGACTGAATGTCAGGTTTTTTATAATTGATTACCGTTTAATGTTCTTATGATTAGCTAAATTCATAAAATCCCTTTTTGCGAATGTCCTTCAAATAAATATTATACGCCATCGTATACCAGGTGATACTCAAGTCCTAAAGTACTATGAGCTAAATCTAAGTATTGTTCGAAATAAAATCTGGCATTTCATATGTGTTCAGAGAGGTTACTCTGATCTTATTTGTGTCGTGGAGTCAGTATTTTATTGTCTTATTTATACATAAAATTTGACAGAAATTTGCGAAAATTTAAATGAAATTATTAATGCAAAACATTTGCAACGATAGAGAGTATATTTGTTGTTGTTTTAACGCAAAAGATATACAGTAGAAGGGTTTTTGCGTCATCAAGAAATGGGAAATTCAGGTCTAAAGCCCGGGATCTCTTCGATAGCTTAAAAACATTTTCTTTATAACTGAGCTCAAGCATCTTTTTAATATATCTATAATTAGGAAATTCTTAAAAAGAATGATAATTCTTGATTTTATATATATTAACATAATTTATAAATTATAAAATTTATATATAAAATATGTTTGATTTATACCTTAAAGAATTTAAAAATCATATATTTCTCCATTAGAATAATTAGATGAAAATGAAGGTGCTTTCTTAAGATGAAAGTATTACTCTTGGTGTTAAAGCGAAGGGCAATTAAAATGCTACATGTAAGAAAGTTTTGAATATCTATACCAAATTCTTGGTTTTAATGTCAGTTAGAATTATTGTTTTCTATTGCATATTAAACACATAAAATTCACAACATTTCAAATGTCTCTCGCAAGTCAGTGTACCTCTTATTTGCACATTTCTATATATCACCAATTTGTTTGAATTGAACTAGCATAACATGCATAACTGATACCCAAAATAATTTATTAAAATACGTTAATTATTAAAATGTAATTTACTGTAAAATCTCCATTAGATCCCTTGTTCAATCATTCATTCTATTATTCATTTTCATGAACACCTTTTATACCTATCTCGTTTAGTAACAAAGATATCTTTTACAAAATTTATCAAAAAATAATATAAAATATTTTTCTAGTAATCTCGGCTCTCAGAACAGAGTCCTTAAGGTTTGACGCAATGCATTCCACTGTATAGTAAAGTACTATATTTTTGGAGATCAATTTTATTGAAATAAAAATTACTCAAGCATTTGAACAGTAAAAGCATTGGAGAAGCAATAAAATATGACGTGGATATCCTGATTTAAAAAGTTGTTCGCACTGCTGGTTGACAAAAGGGGAAAGGAGGTTTTAGACAACTTAGCTTTGAAATCATTGCTAATAATATTCTAATATCTGAGAAATTTGCTGTAGATTTCAGAATTTTATTGCTCGCATAGCATATACAGTAACTTTATAAACAATTTTCTAAAAATTAAAAAAACAGTAATTATTATTTTTATTTATTATACAGGTAAATAAAAATACATCAATTCTCAATAATAACAATGTAAAATATTTGTCCATTTAAAAATCAAATAACTTATTTAGAATTCTAAAAAAATTAATTAACTGCTCCATTTCTAATTGCGAAATAGTTGGAAAAAATATTAGGAAGTTATTTCACACTAATTTACGTTAAAATACTTTTTGTTACATTTATGGAATTCCCGGACTTTAATGTATTTTTTAAATACCAAATTACATACATTTAAGATACAAATTAATTAATGAGATTTTTATTAATAAATTAAAAATGCTTTTAACAAATAATGTGTTGAAATTTTTTTAATTATAAAAAATTTATAACTTAATAAATTAATAATAATATTCTATAATCTTTACAAACTTTTATAAATTATATTTAATTAAATAGTTCAGGAACAATAATCAATGATCATAATAAACTGTATATATAAAAGATACTATAAATTAATTAGTGATTAAAATCAGGATTTGTGGTCATAAATGCAACATTTTTGGTATCGTCCCAGTTGTCCACCCTTTTTGGTTTTGCACTTTCTCGAAGCTGTCTGTTCCAAATTATTAGGACATGTCTTTGTAGGATCTGTTGATTGTGTGCATGAAGTCCAATAGCAAAGACGAGCCAACTTTTGACGTCTCCTAATCGCTGCCAAATTCATAGTCAAAAGAACTAAAATAATAATAATTTGCATTTTTCGCATTTTTGAAATGTTTAAATCAAACGATTTTCACACAAAACTTGAATTATATTTTAACTAATTTTATTAAACAAAATGCAAATTTCTTCGCCGAAGATATTCTTAAGCTCAGAGTCTTGTGATATAATTGTTAGATTTCATAGTATTCCTACACTTTTATAATGCAATTGAATCTCTGCAGCAATTCTGTGAATTTGCGCAACAGTTTTGAGTTGAGGTAAAATCCTTTGGGGAATTCAAGCATTCGATCCCCACTGAGAGTACAAACACTGTTCAGGATTTCACTAAAATTCCAAATGAATACCAATTGTTCTTTTATACAAATATTTCATACATTTTAGTTCAACAAACAATAGTTTATATAACCATAAATACTATGTTTATTCATTAATAGTATGACAAATGGTCTTTTTCTACGAAATTAAAGTATTTCTAAACTAAAAGTTCTGCTTTTTCGTTAATTTGTGAAAAGACATGTTAGCGCTGAATCATTCAATTGATTTTGTTTTCAAATATTCACTTTCTGTCATAAAAACTCGTTAAACTAGTGCTCACGAGTCCGCAGATTTAGATTGGTTTGCACTGGTCTTAATGGGTCTTAATAGTCAAAATAAACAATTAGTGTCTAAATATTAGACCTTGGCTTCTGTGCACTTCACTGCACTTTTCCATCAGATTAATTAAAAACAATTAAAGTATCCAATATGCTGTTCTCACCAGGTTTTAAGATATGTGTTTCAAAATAAAAAGGTTTTAAAACTCTAATGACAACATTGGAAACGGATTAAAACTTTCTAAAAACCCCTTCTTAAAACCGTTTTGATGGTAATGAGTACACAAAGTATTTTAAGATTACAAATCGATATCGATAATCGCATTATTTATAAGTAAACAGGCATATTTTTGTTTGATTCCTAAATTATCGATAGTTGAGAGAAATAATCAATTTAATCCATGACATCACATCTAACCTGTTTTAAAGCTCATCAGTGAGAACGCAAGAGTTTTAATGAAGTGTTAAAGATATGGGATTTAAAACCTAATGAGAAGAGCAATATTAATAATTTGTACTTTCAAATAAATCTTGTACTACAGCTTTATGGAAATTACCGGTTTACTCCAGTAGTGTTGGTTGGTTTTAGTTTGAGCTGGTAAATTTAAATTCATAAACAACTTGCAAGTGAAAAGCTAATATGAAAGACTTCATTGTTTTTTCAAATGCCTTATTTTTCATTAAACTTATACGTTAAAACAGTAATTATGACTCTAATAATCTAACAAGATTAGTTTTGGTTCTGATTTACAAAGAAAATTACAACTTGTAAATTAATTTATAATTTTTTTTTTTAAAAAATAACACAGATAACAAAAAGGACAATTTTTAATCAGAAATGACCCATGTGCATATGTGATCAACAAAATCACTTTATAGGTTTAAGCAATAAATAATAAACTCTAATTTTAATTTGCTATTAAGTGCATTAATAAAAATTAATTTAAATTTATGATTTTATTCAGAGCTGATAGACTGGGTGCTAAGAATCTGAACTTGTTCCAGACGAGCTTATACTAACCCTATAGATTCTAATAGAGTTAGCATTAATTTGTCTGACATAAGTTCAGATTCTTATCTTCATTATCACCTCCTATAAGTTCTGGTTTGATTTCAATATTCATATGATTTTATTACGTTTACAGTTAAAAAATTAATTTTTAAAAAATGTAAATTTTATTATAATTTTTACAAATGAATTCGATTTTTAATAGAGAATAATAATTAATTTATTTAAATAAAATATAAATAAAATTTAAATAAATTCATAATATTTAAAAATCACATGTTAAATTCAATACTAAAGCTATACTTAACTGTAAATTGTACTGATTAGATTGCGAAATTGTCTTGAAATTTTGACCCATTCCATTCCCTTCGCTTTTATTTTTCAATCCATTCCCTTCAGATATGTTTTGAATCCATTCTCTTCCACTCCTGCCATTCCCTCCAATCCCGCGACTCAATTCAACACACATACTGTTACAGTATTACAGTATGTCTTAACACTAGAAGGGAGTGAATGGAATGTAAGTGTAAAGTGATTCCATTCAACTCAGTTGACATGCATGAGCTCTATCAGCACACATACTGTGACTGTACAGTACAACAGTATGTGTGTGTCTAAACACTGTGAGGGAGTGATTGGATTCCTTTCAAGTATGAGTCCCGCCGATCCCTTATTGACTAACTTTCAATCCATTCCCACTCCTTTCAGATATGTTTTGAATCCATTCCCTCGCAGGAGTGGGAAGGGAAGGGAAAACGAAGAGATTAGGGATTTCCGTTTCGCATTCTAGTCCTGATTAAATAACATTTCATTATCAATAAATATATAATATAGGCATTGATTTTGAAATAAATTTTTATTATAATATAAAAATCATCAATTATGTTATTAGTATATTTGAAAATATAATTGATTATAATTGTATAAAGGTTATTTAACATAAAAAATAATATCATATTGCAAAACATAAATTACATTTTTCTCTTGCAAGCAAAAACAAGGCTAAAATAATTAAATCAAAAAATTCTATTTAAAACCAAACCAGTATCTAATCCAGCGATGACCAATGAATTAGCTAGTTGGATTTATATGAATAGTATATATAGTATTTTAATATAAAATAAGGTTATACAAAATATATGGCTACTAAAGCAAGATAGAATTGTAAAAGATTTTAATCAATGCAAATTCTCGTCCTCTGTTTAATAATTTGTTTTAATTATTAAATGCAGGGATGAGCAATGTCAAAACATTTAAAGATTATTATTTTGGCAAGTGTTTAGAAAGGGCATTGTCATATATGGTCAATCTAATGGTACCGTAGATAGGTAAAATTGTACCTGTATTTCAATTCTAAATTCAACTATTTTATATAGGTGATAATCTGATTTTAGAAAATTAAGAATATTGTCGCATATTGAAATAATGTGATACCTGCAATGCAATTGGCAATGCAACGCAATAGGCAAATTGGTTTTAATAGTGTACTGGTTAAATTTTACAATATTTCATTAGTTCACTATAGTTGCATTTGTTATAACAGCATTCGTCGATAACACTCCGTTTGAAACGATTTCGTGAATAAACGATATTCAATGTGTTGAACAACGATTTGGCTGAAATAGATTTGATAAATATATAAATTAATTCATTTTATTTACATAGAGTCCAATTCAAATGAGCAGGTGAAGGAGCAAGAAAATTTTCTTTAAAAAATTATGAGTTGTTTTGAAAAATTATTGTATTTTTATTCCTATTAAACATAAATTTTGAATAACATTTTATCAATGATTTGATGAGTAAATTAATGGATTAACGAAATAATAATCTCTTTTAAAAAATGTCTGTCTGAATCAATGGTAAAATAAATAATACATTAATGCATTTGAACTGAATTGTAGTAATTTTGACAATTTTCAGGCTTTAATTCCGTTTAAATGTTCAGAGTTTGCATAAATACGTGAATATGATATGTCTCTTATTTTATGAATAATTTACTGATTTATCATGAAGATAATTACCTGGCCGGTCAGTACTTGGTGCATATTCACCAAACTCAATCACAGATCTTGTTTCTTTTGAAAATGGATTTTTTAGTAATTTCACCTCTATTAGAAAAAACAGAAACTCTATTAGAAACTAGAGTGCCCTGGACTGTGCTTTATTTTGACTATCTGTCCAGTGTTCAGGCAAGAGGCTCACATTGACAATAGAATGTCCCGGAATCGTAATTCAACATGAAATATGTTTAAAAATATTGAATTACAAAATGTGTTGAGAAATTCTGATTAATATTTTTGAATATATATCCTGGAAAACAAAAATCAACTATAAAAATATTAAATATTATTATAATTCTCTATTTGAACATTTTTAGATATTTTTATAGAATATAACATTATTATACCAAATCTGTCTTGCCTAAAATTGGAATCTATAATTAATTTGATCTATTTTTTAAGAAAATTTTATTTTATAAAATAAATATATGCATGTTATAACGGCATGTTATTTATAAAAAATACCATTTTGATATGATAAAATTTTCTAATATAATGTTAGATATGAAATATTAAGAGTCACAATTTTAAACAAGAGTTTTATGTGAAAGCCCTGATGAAATTTAAATGAAAGGAACACGAATTTATTTTTATTGCTGAACCATGAAAATCGAATTGTTTTATTGTTTTAAATTTCAACTCTGCCTTACCTATTGCCACAATAGAATTAATTTGCGAATATTTTCTTATAGTTATAGCATAAATCAAAATGTTCTTACAAGAAAATAGTATCATGTTACTTTATTGAATCATAAAGATGCAAACGTATTTGGTAATTATAGAAATATATTTTGAGATTAATAAGTGGCTTATTTCTAAAATTCTTTAGAATGGATTGGTATGATAAAATATGCTTAAATTGTACTGTTAAAAACATATTTATTTAGGAATATTTTTAACTGAAAGTCTTTTACATTTTCTTGTCCATTTTCACTTCAAATATTTTGCACGCTATGATACAATTTATAATAATGTGTACCAGATAATTATTTTAACATTTGTGACTTCTCATAAATATGACGCAATCATTTCAAGATTATACACATTTTATTAATATCTTATAAACAAATATCAGAATTTGTCCAGGAATTTTTCATGTCATTATTGTCTCAGTCCATGTTTAAGTAAAAATGAGTTAGTCACATTTTTAACTCCGCTTTCGAAGAAAAAGGAGTATATAGATTCGCTTCCACCCCACCCCACCGCCACTATCCACCCCACTGCCAATATCCATCCCACGGGACCCGACATGGTCATGTAGCACATCAATGGATTCAGTTCGTTGATCTGATCATTTTGATACCATACTAAACTTACTTACCCCAATGAATTTTAAATCTAGAGTCATTTTTGCCTAAATCGTATAAATTCTTGAATTCTGTAAATTCTGTTGACCCGTTTGCGTTACCCAAGAGACACCACGAGGAGGTGGGTCCATGTCTCTCGCCAATTATTTAGTGTGGTTGGTCACGACCACCCTTCTCATAAGTTTATAGTCGCTAGAGGCGCTCGACTATTAATAGACATGTCATTACAGAATTCAAGAATTTACAGGATTTAGGCAAAAATGACTATAGATTTAAAATTTATGAGGGTAAGTGAGTTGAGTATAGTATCAAAATGATCAGGTCAACGAACTGAATCCATTGATGTGGTACATGACCATGTCGGGTCCCGTCGGGACCTGGTCAGATCTGGCCATTTACCGTCGGGTCGGAAG
Source organism: Liacarus xylariae (assembly GCA_034693365.1). Classification (NCBI taxonomy): domain Eukaryota; kingdom Metazoa; phylum Arthropoda; class Arachnida; order Sarcoptiformes; family Liacaridae; genus Liacarus; species Liacarus xylariae. Next base: position 8,526 of record JAQFXN010002682.1, read on the forward strand.
TGGTCAAGTGAGGTATGGTTGAAATTGTCTTGGCCAAAGCTTTCCAACGATATATATAATGTGGGGGTGGGGTGCCCAGGGGGGTCTGTACACGATAGGTGCATTGCTACCCATATATATGATATTTCCAAATAAAACAATTAACCAATTTAAGCAAATAAGACATTTATTCTGACTAATTGGCACATTCTGAAGTTAATAGTAATAATTTCAACTCTAAAATTGAAAGGATATTCTTAATTTTTACCTGATATTGAAAACCATTCAATATTCGAGTTTGAAATTATTACCATTAGCTTCAGAATGTGCCTATTAGTCAGAATAAATGTCCTATTTGCTTAAATTGGTTAATTGATTAAATCAAAAAGGGCACTGCTATTAGACCACTCTGGATTCAGACTAACTACAGAAAGAGCAAGAAAGACTTTTCCTAAAAATACTGAGTCCATTAAAAAATATCAGTAATCATTAAATATGAATATTATATAAATGTATTTTCAAAACTAATAAAAATAAAAATTTATCATTAATTGTATTATTATTTTAAAGTAATAACGAAAAATAATTTTTTTTATAATGTGATTAATCAATTGAATGCACAGATATACAGAGGGATGATCTTAGTTAGGGATGGACAATGAACTCAAAGTCGGAGGGATGAGGTATGGGGTAAAAGTAAGAGCCTTAAAATCACAGGAATTTTTAGGAGTTAATTTTTAGAGGAATAACAGAATTGATTGTTTCATTTAGTGAATTCTGCTTCAACTAAAACCATGTCTCCACTGAGGACTTTAGTCTGATTTTAATGCTCAGTCAGACGCATGTGCTTTACTTGAGCTTGAAAACAAGTTAGGACATAACTCAGGGTCAACAACTTAAGCATTATATTTCATATAAATACATTTAATAGTCAAATAAATTGAAATCTATTCAAATCAATAAAACAAGTCTATAGGTCAAAACAAGAGTTTTTAGTGATCTGGACTTATTAAATTCAAATTTCAAGCTGACTTGCGCACAATTCCAAGTCCTCTTTGGTAGAGACAAAACTTAATCCTTACTTAGCTAAAAACAAGTGAAATTAAAACACTGAATTCTGCCGAGAGATTGATTTATTAACAAATTCCCTGTAATGCTACTTATCATAGACTTATTTACCCCTGATTCATGAATCTGCCAGGAATTGGTGATTTTATAGGCAGTTTCAGATCTGCCCATTCAGTGTCTCCTGTTTACATTTTAGGCAGAAGTGAAACTGACTTTTTGCAGCCCATTCAGTATGTTCTGCCCATTCAGTATGTTCTGCCCATTCAGTATTACCAGAACAGAATACCAGTATATATTTTGATTATTAATTCGTATTTTATTTTATTTATTAATCGTTTTTAAAGCATTCTGTATAATATTTATCATTAAATAAAGTATCTGTTTTATATTACATCTGAATAATATTCTTACTAAATATCAAAGTCAAAATTTAGTTTGAAAGCAATATAATCTTCACCTATGTAATTATTTAGTCAATTCATATGAAACAATTAATAGCAACATATTATGTAAAGCAGATGACTGTATAATAACTAAAATCTTAATTCATAACATAATTTTCACTTGAATTAATTCACTTATTTGCATAAAATTATTCTTTATAAATAATTTTATTTTTTATTCAACGCAATTCTAAAATTTCCTGTAAAAAAACCTATAAGCTAGTTACTCCCATCTGAATAAAAATAGATTAAAATAATAGACATGCCCAATAGAAAGTTATAGTAGGGAAAATAGCAGTGATGTGCAAGATCGAAAACGCTATTTTTTATAATGAATTTTACAAAATATTTTGAAAACGGCTCCTTGAAATTAGCTTAGGGGGGGGGGTACCTCATTGGGAGCCTATAGGGGTACCTGACAAGAACGCTAGTGAGTATTCCGGGCTAGACCACCCCCTTCGACATCCCTGATTATTACACAAAAATCAACATAAAAGTTAAATTGTCAGTTATTTAAATGATCACAAAAAGGAAACTGTTACAGGGGTTAATGTAAGTCAACAAAAATCAGAGATATTATTTGTGGATAATATCTTTTCAAAATAGCATGGAGACTTTACTATTATCTCTTTAATATTTTCTACAGAATTCATATATTGAGACATTTTACACATATCGCTACACTATTCTAAAAAATTCTAGAATAAAGACCAGAAAGGTTAAGGAGTAAAAATTGTATCAAATGTTAATGGATAGTCGAGCTAAAAAATGAACTATAGAAAGTAGGAATATCTCATTGTTTTATGCAATAGCTTTAAAATATTTTGTATAATTAACAATTATATCCGCTTTAGAAAAAAGGTAATGACTAAGAATGGCCACTTGAAATTTGAATGAATGAGTGGAAACAAATATTTAATCTCCTATTTCTTCGAAAGCAAAGATAAAAATTGAATTTTAAATGAATTCTTTTGATGACTTTCGAAAGAAAAAGTTATATGACTTACACTGCTAGTAAAAAGTCTCACTCATAAGGCATGGACTTTTGAATATTTTTTATGCTTTTTCCGGTTATTAGACCTAGAGTTCGGGTGCAATTCATAATGGGTAAAATCATCATAATTTTTTTTATTCTGATATACACACACAATGGTCAATCTAACAAGAACAAAACTGACTATATAATTCAATTTCATATTTATAATCTAATGAAATTTAATATATAAGAGAAGCAGCAATTATAAGTGAATTTCAAAAATATCCTCTTTTTATGATTATTAAATGCTCAACTGTCCTATAATAACTCAATAGGTACTCAAAATTTTAATAAGTATCAATGCAATTTTACTAGGATATAATTGAATTTCATTTGATAAACCATCCACATCTATTTGTTACTCTTGTATATGTGAGAATCTGGTAAGATGTAGATAATTTAAATTAAGATTAAAACAAGTCATTTGTTTCGTTTCTACTATATATTAGTTCTGAGCTATTACTTTGGAGAGGACTGTAATGGAAAATACGATATGGAAGCTAATGAAAAATCTAAATAAACCGATGTTTGATTATTGGTCAATTCTATTTATTGCAAGACCTGACCAGAGTAATCATTGAAATTCTGAATGTGTTCTCTTCCACCATTCGTTTTCCAATTCTATTTTCCTGTAAAATCGAACGAATATTTAACTGTTCGGTAATTTGTAATCGAATAAAATCTTGAAAAATTAAGGTTAAAGAACTCAAAACTGCCAAAATTGAAGAATACTTCAGGAAAGACAATGTCAGAAGTTTGCCCTGGGCAATATTTTAACGCTATTATAAACATAGAATAAGGCTAATATATAATAATGAAATGTCCAAAAATTTTTTTTTCTATTTATGATATTTAAAAGGTTATGCATGTTCAAAAATACAATAAATTCTTACAGTTTGTCCTGCAATTGCAAGATTCTATGATATGTTTCTGAACAATTAAATTTATCATTATAAATACAATGTTTTATTGGCTATTGATTCAAATGGCCAAAATACATTTCGCAAAAAAAATTTCATGCAATTCGCAAAATATTATATATTTAAAGAAAAACATAATTGATGTATAAAATTATTTGTAAATTATTAATATAATCAAAATCCTATTTTTTCATCGATGCA
>JAQFXN010002683.1:0-12170 GCA_034693365.1 Liacarus xylariae
TTCTGCCCATTCAGTGCTGCCCATTCAGTGCTGCCCATTCAGTTCTGCCCATTCAGTGCTGCCCATTCAGTGCTGCCCATTCAGTTCTGCCCATTCAGTGCTGCCCATTCAGTGCTGCCCATTCAGTTCTGCCCATTCAGTGCTGCCCATTCAGTGCTGCCACCCATTCATTGAATGCAATAGTCTTTGGGTTTGTTTTCAAACAAATTAATTGAAATGTTTTTAAACTCTAAACAAAACGTATTTATATTTTGTTATAATTTCCTTAATATTCGCCAAAACATTGATTTAATTATTGTTTTCAATGATTTGTAATTTAAAATTGATTTGGATTTCAGACAGACTTTGGTTTTGAGTCAATCGAAGCAAACGATGGAATAAATGAGAGGAAAGGTTACGAACTCTTACTCACAGATCGGCTCACAATGGGATCGATTGACAAATGGCTGATATTTAGTCTTCTGAAAGAGCCGTTTGTGTCCAACATTCGAATCGCGTGTGTCTTCGGGTGTTCGGGAAATGAGGCCATTATTGTGACCAAAGACGACGAAGTGATGTCTTTGGGCTCTAATTGTAGTCTATGTCTCGGTTTAGGAGAAACGGTTGGATCTCTTGAACCGCGAAGAATAGACGTGTTGTCCAAAAAAGGTATAATTAAGTTCGCGTTCGGAAGCGGTCCTCATGTGGTGGCCCTCAACACACTCGGAGAGGTCTATACCTGGGGTCACAACACATACCATCAGGTCTTGCATTTGTGTCCAAACAATTGTTCCAATATCTGACTGAATATCCATTGATTGCGTTAATAGTTAGGAAACGGGAGTACAAACCCTGTGTCCACTCCAATGCAGATCACCTCTAATCTGATCGGCAAAAGAGTTGTTGACATCTCTTGTGGTTCTTATCACACATTAGTGCTCACAGAGGAGGGAGAAGTGTATGCTTGGGGTCAAAACAATTGTGGCCAAATCGGTTCGGGTTCGACCACTAATCAGCCGACACCTAGAAAAGTGACGGCAGGTATCGGTACGCGAAAAGTCGAGGCCATAGCCTGTGGACAGATCTCATCGATGGCTGTGTTGGACACCGGAGAAGTGTACAGTTGGGGCTATAACGGCAACGGACAGTTGGGTTTGGGCACAAATGCCAATCAGCCCAACCCCTGTCGCGTCACTGCCTTGAATGGAGTGGTTGTTCAGAAAGTTGTTTGCGGTAACGCTCACACACTTGTGCTCTCAGACGACGGAACTATCTTTGCTTTCGGTTCCAACAGTTATGGCCAATTGGGCACTGGAACTAAGGCTAATCAAACCACTCCTATTAAAATGGCCACCAATTTGGGCCGATTTGTAGACATCGCTGCCTCTCATTATAACCACATATCGGCCGCTCTCTCACAGGTCTGACCACAAAAACTATCAATTATTCAATTCAATAATCAATTGTCTATTTTGTACTTAAGAACTGCAAAGTCTATATGTGGGGTCAGTGCAGAGGACACTCCATTACACTTCCGATCGGTAATTGTGGTCTTGAATATTGAATTAATTAAAACATTTATTGATCAAACATTTGATTGCTTAGAAACTGCGTTCCAATCCATTCATGACGTGTTCGCCTCATTTGCCACTCCATCAGTCACGTGGAGACCGCTTGAGTTGAGCACAAGTTCAGTGAACAGAGTTCTGGACAGTCTATCGCAAGCATTTGACGATCAAATGACTTCAGATTTTAAGTTTATAGTCGACGGAAAGCCTATTCACGTTCACAAAGCGATACTTCGGGTCAGATGTGAACACTTTAGGTCTATGTTCGGCACCAATTGGCACGAGTCAGACAAATCTGAACTTGAGGTCAGTTGAGATCATTTGTAAAACTATTATTAAAGCAAGTTGTTTGGCATCAGATGACTCAGTACTCATTCCCGGTTTACTACGCATTCCTCCAATACCTCTATACGGATGAAGTGAATATCGCACCGGAAGAGGGCATCGGTTTACTCGATTTGGCCAACTCTTACTGTGAATCAGATTTGAAACAGAAATGCGAACGACTTATAAGGAATGGCATAACTATAGAGAACGTAGCGATGCTCTACTCCGCGGCCATTAAATTCGAAGCCAATGGACTCGAAGACTACTGCTTTCGGTTCGCTTTAGTCCACTTGACAGCTGTCGTACAAACGGATGCATTCAATAAATTGGATGAATTGACTCTTAAGAGTTTCATAACTAAGGCGGCCCTAAACGGGGCGTTCAAACACTGACACTCTATCCATAATACACTATATTTATTACAATTTTTTCTAAAATTAAGATATTTTTGTTATTTATTTCTTTACACTTTAAGTGATTTAAAGTTCAAGTCATATATTACTCCGAATTTATATTTCAATGAGTTTTTGTATAAACTATTCGACCATTTATTTGAAAGTATAATAATTTAATAATCACTTTATTTTTACTGTAATTTACGGTATATTTTGTTTTAAAACATTACAGAAATATTGAATATTTGCTAAATCTTTTCAAAATTACAGTATTAATAGAATTCAAGTCTTAAACGAAATTTTGTTACAAAACAGATGTAAAAACCTTTTACTACCGGTAAAAAGTCTTGAGTTTACTTAAAATCAGACAAAGACCTGAATTCCCCAGAATTGTGATAAACGGCTGACAAACATATCGTCGTCGTAGTCATCGGTCGCATAGGTCTCTATGAGTGTCACCAATTCATTGATTCGGGATCTGATGGACGAAAGCACAGAACGCGAACCGCCTTTTAATTTATGATAATCTATGAATAGGTCTGCGATTATTCCATAAATTCTTTCCAAATTAATTGAAGAACTCTTTTCGTTCTCTTCATTAGTCATAAGTTTTGACATCAATTCCTGGCCTATTTGTGGATCACTTACACTCAATTCATTCACGGCTTCGATCAGTTCCTTATTGTGTCGAATGTTTATTAAATTTTTGAGTTTCGGATAAAGCTTTTTGAGTGTATGTCCAACACTGGCCTCATTGACGTCGAATGTCATCTCAATAGCGGTTGACTTTTTGGTCGCCTCTCGAGTGACAAAGTCTTTGATTATAGAAATGGTAGAGATATTGTCCGATTGGAAAGTCATAACTCCTTTACCACAACTGCATATCAGTATTGTTTCGGTAAACATCGATATAGAGTTGTAAGTAATAACTGGAGAAGTAGTTGTCGTAATTTTGTCCGGTATTTCCGGAATACATAGTTGAAGCCAAGTATGCGATTCATTGAGACTGAAGTTTCCACTTATTGTTAGTTTATTCAGGAATTGAGTATCGATTGCAGTATAACTGCGTTTATGTAAAGAAAGCGGTTTTATTTGATAGGTTTTCATTTGTGCGCATTTCGGCGACACTCTTGTCATTACATAAGCGCGAAGTAATCCGTACTGACCTTTGGTTTGAAGTTTAAATTGTGAACAAAATGTTTAACAATTGTTTAACAACAGAGCATAGCATACCTTCAATGGATCGGATTTTAATCTCCAATCGAGTTGTGTTTGCCTGACATCTAAATGTCACCAAAACCTGACCCGAAGTGTTGTCATTAAAACTAATTACCGCTGAATTGCGTTCGCAATCAATCAGATCTAAAGGAATATCGCTTTGAATGATAACCGCATCGATCGCTATCTCGACTTCCAGTGCCAACAGGTATGAGGCGTCTGAACATAATTATTTCAAAATATTCAAATATTTCATCAAAATATAAGTATAAATAGATATAATTCAGTTCACTATTATATCATTGTTTGGAAAAACCTTTTAAGAAATTGATCCAAGAGAGCAAAAGAAGGTATAATACTGTATAGCCTATATTAACTTACATAGGGCAGAATTGAACTGTAAGGAATTAACACTGCATAATATGCTGCATTGCACACTTTGTTGTATTGCTGTGAAGTGTCAATATTTATAACTCGTTTTAGCTTAAGTTGTAATATAAAACAGGTAGTATTTGAGCAAGATGCCTAAAGTTAGGGATGCCCAATGAGGGTAGATGGAGGATAGCCAAAATACTCCTCATGTCTACGAAAATTGACCAAAATAACCCTCTATGTGATGAAGAAAAAACGAGCCATTTTAAGATACCTCTACTGAAAAGAAAAACGGCGCCGAAAAGAAAGTCGCGAAAAGCCTTTTTGGAATATTCTGTGAAATTCTGTCTAAATTCTTGCTAAATTTACTCAAATTCTGTTAAATTCTTGTAGAATTAGACGAAATTCTGTTAAAGTACGTCATTTTCAATCAATCAAATTCTCGAATCACCCCCTGTGATTTTGAGGCTCTTATCAGTACCCCTCCCCCTGACTTCGAGGTATTTGGGAATCCAACCTAAAGTCAAAAAGGTTATGTAGAAGAGTATTCTTCGACGAAATCTTAGAAGAAGTTTAGGGAGAGGAGGGGATTGTTAGCGTTTAGCACGATTTTCTTACTCTTGATATGTAGAATATCATAAATGCGTCAAGTTTTCTAAAAATCGTACAAGAGGATATCATTTCGTGCATTTTTAAGGATTTATCCACAAGTCTCATGAGAAGTGACTATCCCTGGCCATCGCCTCTCATGTATTTGAGTGAACACTTTATAATTTGAACATTTGATGAATATTTTGGCAAATTCTACACTAAATTTTGCTTTATTTTATTGAATACAATGAATAGAGCACTCGCTCATAGAAATAGCCAAAAGTGTAGAATAAGACATACCCTCTTGAAGTATGAACGAGTCATTAATGGCAAAATAAGGCAGCGCTGAGACCCCCACATCTGTTCCGTCGATGTCATCTGAAGGGCCTTTGGATGTCAACTCCTGATATCTTTCCCTTTCCTGTGCCAACTTCTGTTCCAATTTGTCGCACTCCTCTCTCAGGGATTCAATTTTAAGTGCTGTGTCTTTACTGATCAGCAAATAGTTTGGATTCAGTTTTTGATTAATCATTTCATTTCGAGTCAGTCCTAACACAACGCCTGTGAAAGTCGAGCCCAAAATCAGATTTCCATAATTGCAAACCAATAGAGCGGTCAAACTCTCGCCGCAGTTATGTTGGTCTCTAAGTATTGGCGCAAGACTTAAATCAATCATTTCTTCTCCCTTTTCACTCACTGTTTCAGCAAAAGACCAAATCTGTGTTCAAACAAATTATTGATTATTAAATCAACGATTAAATTGTTAGAATTGAAAGCACACAAACACTAGACCTCAATATTTCCATCAGATCTCCCGACATAGAGCTCGGCTGCAGTTTCTGCGATCGCCAGACACGTGACCGAAGATTTTGATCCTTTCTCTGGAATTTCCCATTTGTGCAGCGGTTCTAAAGGTTTTTTAGAGAAATCAATTGAAACCAGTGCTACCTTTCCATCGAGTGTTCCGTAACAGATAAGTGTTTCATTGATTCCGTTGGCCAAGTAGTGCATCCAAAGCAATGCGTTCGGAATTCCGCAAATCTCAATCTCGTACTGACACGAAGAGTCCTTTATTATACGCAACAGTCGGTCCTGACAGGCCAGCACTGGTACTATAGGTGTGGTTTAAGTTTATTAAAAGTAATTCGAAATAATTATTCGCTAAGCCATCAGTCATTACCGACTTTTCGATTGTGCTTGTCTTCAATTAAAATCAATTCATTGATCCTTTCGGGACAGACATAATAATTTTTGCTCTGAACCGAAGAACCAGACTTACTGTCCGCCTCACTAATTATGTAGTTATTGTATATATAATGGCCACTAATAAACAGTTCGTTAGGCCAACGCATCTTAAAGTTTTTAATCGGTTCCGTCAAGTTATTCAATTCAAGACCAAAAAACTGTTTCCCTTTCTTAGTGTAGCCCCGGATAATCGAAGAACCAAAAGCGACCAGAATTTTAGGGGAACCGCCACTATTGGTACTGTTTATCACTTCAATGCAACTGATCTTTGCATTCGGACCTAAACAACGAAAATCACAATTGATTTACACAAAACAAATCAATCGATTTGAATACCGGGAAGTGTTTTGAATACAGTCTCGATATTCGTTGAGTCAGGTCTGAGAGTAAAACAATGAACAGAACCCGAATGGTCGCCAACGACTGCGGCAACCGTTCCATTGCCTGTACTGACGATTCCCTGTTTTATCAATTTGAATGAGTTCTTAGATGTGAGTCCCGCCTGAGTGTAATCGATTCGGTTTAGTTTAGTAGCCATTAATTCCATTTAATTTGTGGCAAAAGAAAGTTTTGTTGTGAAACAATTCAATCGACAGTTACTATAGAAACACTTTTTTATTCTTTTAATTTGTTTTCAAATATCAAATTGAATTCATTGACAATAAATAATTTGTTAGAATATATAGAAAAGCATTACTTTGTATTGTATTGTATTGTAAAATATAAAAAAGCAGTTTTTAGATTCACTTAAAAAATACAAATTATATTTCGTTTACTTTGAATTCAAATATAATTCATTTTTTTCTACAAATAATTAATAAATTATATCATTTTGTTTGTGACTATGAATTTGCGGTGAATTGCAATGAAATGTATAAATAATGTCATGTTTTGGCCGATAATTATATTTTACTCAATATATTCTTATAAATAATTAAATCACTAAATGCTTGAAAACAATGGGAAGACTTGAATCAAAATAAAAAAGAATTCACAGAAATATTGAGTTTATATTATGATTAGTTTCGGTACAAAAGTCTATGAAAACATCACTTAATTGTAAATAAATTAAAATCATTTCGTTTTACATATCCATCAATTCAGTTGATGAAAGTCTAACGTTTTCCTGTTTCCTCCTCTGCGATCTGCGGACGGCATCGGCTCTCCTGTAGGGCTCGTTCTTCAGACCTATAAAACAAAATCAAAGTATTTATAAAATTATTTAATTAATTAAAATAAATCCATACCCAGTAGTATGTCTTCGAGAGCCCCGTTGTAGACCTCGTCCTGTTTTAAGAGACGCTTTTCCCTGACCTTCACTTCATTCGATGACTCCTTTTCGGGAGATTTTTGTTGTTTTTCGAGAATCTGTTGTCTGAGCTCTTCCTCAAACTTTTTCTTCTGAATCGAGTAGTTATCGCTTTGACATTGTTTGAAGTTTTTGATGAATCGGACAAAAGTGCCGAACAATTGATTCGATGATTCCATTAATTTAGTGCTTTCGCCAAAATATTCCACACATTCGTTGTACTCGTGTTGCGCTCTCTTTAGGTCTTCTCTAAGCGCTTGAAGTTCTGGCGATTTATTAGAAATAAATTGTCTCAAGTGTTGTGTCGCCTGATTGTTGGACAGACCGCTTGTGTTTCGCATTTGTAACTCATTTTTACACAAATCCATCCCCTTTTCTAAGTCAACTACTTCTAGAACACAGGTCTCCAACGAAAAAACAGTGGCTCTTTCGATGACACTCAACAACTTCTCCAAATCGAAGGGCATTTTAATGTTTTCTAAAGTGTCGGCACCGGACGTAAGACCAGAACTTTTACCGGCGAGTGTAACGAACGCCGAACGGATAGGTTTGGGGCCATTGTTGCCACTATTGGTTAGGATTACATCAACGATATAATGCAATAGAGAACGCGATCGATCGACGCTTGACTTCGTCTCACTTATCAGGTCTAATGTCGTCAGTTTGAAGCCATAGGCCGGTGCTGTGGCTATAGTACGGGTCGAACAGTTGAGATAATTGCCGAAAACGAGAACGTATTCGAGAATCGTTCGAATCCCTTGAGATTTGCGAAGAAGTCTCGCCCCTTCACTGATAGTAGCTATACGTGAGCGACACTGACTGATGACACTGTCGGTCGGGTTTTGGTTGTGTTGTACTAAACTTGTTATATAAAACATTATTTTCAGCTTTTGTTCGAGTCTTTCGATTTTGGAGATATGGAACAGGAATTTGTCGACTTCGTTCATCTCATCCAATGAACGCCCGGAGCGCTCGTACTCTCGGTATGCCTTCACTTCATCACCGTTTGGAATCATTCGAAGCAGAACTTCGAGATAATCACCGCTCAAGCAGTTGGTGTCGAATGCATTGATGGCACGAACCACTGTATCCGTGTCGATGTCTATCTTCCTCATCGAAATGGCCATATTTCTCAACCTATTGTGCTCTAAAAGGGACACCTTTTCAGGCATTTTAAACCTTTTCGACGCATTCAGTGTTGAAATAGAATTCTTGCGCATTAGCTCTGGTTTTGTGCCTAATTTGAACTGTTCTTCGAAGTCATCAAAGTTGACGGCTTTCAATATTTTCTCTTCGTTGTGGAACTCATTGAAAATGGTTCCCTTGACTTGATTGGGCTTAAGGGGCACCCAATTAAAAGTCGGTAATTTGTATTTCGTGTTATAAGTCTTCTTAAGAGTTAACATGTCGTGAGAAACACCTCCTACTGGAGGCGGGGGTGGGGGTGGTATCGATGCACCCATTGGTGGCGGAGGTGGAGGGGGAGGAGGTAGAGTTGCGGGTTGTATTGGAGCGGGTGGTGGGGGAGGAGGAGGTGGAGGAGGAGATATGGGTGAAGAAGCGGTATTAGTGGTTGACTTAGACGTCGGTTGTGTTTGATTCGAAGGTTTGCCAACGACTGGACCCGTGTTTTGTTCTAATTCTTGTATTTTTGATTCGAGAAGTGATTGTCGTCTTCGGGACTCCTCTTCTCTCGCACTAACCGTTCGCTTAATACTATTCAACTCTTCTTCGAGTTTATACTTTTCAGACATGAGTTCTTCCCTTTCCTGATATATCTCATTGAGAGAACGTTCCAATTCTTCATACCTGTTCTCCCAGTCGTGTTCCACTTCGTGTGCGTGAGATAACTGTTGTGCCATTTGTTGGCACTGTTCGAGCGCTGCGTTCTTTTGTTCTGCGTCTTCCATGAGAGCCCCGACATCGAACACATTGTCCAGGTATGCCTGGATCTGCACCTGAAGATCCTCTGACTCTGTGTTCCGTAATTTATTTTCTAAATAATCGTCTAAACCTAATTGAGTGAATTCGTATTGGAGGTGAACTCTAAAGTTCATGTCTTCGACGGAATGGACGATAATATCTGTGGAAAAGAGATAAACATTTGAATAAAGTTTTATTTAATACAATAGAAATAGGATTTAAGTCAATACTACTACTCACTAATGAATTGCATACACGCGACCATAAAATCTATGTTAAAGTTCTCGTAATTCATAAAATAATGCATTAGTGTTTGGAACCGATTCTTCTCATTACACACGTCTTTGAAGTTATCGAAAGCGTTTAAAATGATTTGATGTCCGCCTTTGACCAAACAGATTGCGGCCAACAGTTCCAAAACTAATGATTTTGTGCGCAAACTTTGATGATTAAGACTTAGAGCAATACAATTGATTGCGTTGTTGTGTTCCATAACTAAATTGAATCCAAACTTATTGTTCATAATAGCTCGCATACACATAATGCAGACGTGGACGTCATCTCCTACTTGTCCCAACTTTAATTTGGTCGAGTGTTGGCGTGAAAATAGAAGTGATGGACGCCTGCAATCAAAACAATCATCAATCAAAAGGACAGTCATTTAGTTTAAATTATTCCAAAACAAATCAATCAATGAATTCAATCGCATATAAAAACAAAAACTAAATAAATATTTATTTTTAAAACTTTTAATTTAAATCATGTCTGAATTGATTAAAAAAACTAATAAAACCAATAAAATAATTAAATAATTTTCTTTAAACAGAATTCAATTAGAGATTTAAAAATTAAAATCATTTCATTTGATTAGAAACAAGAAAATAAGATAAAAATGAAATAAAACTGGAATTCAAATCAATATTTGAACAAAAAATAATTAAAATAATAGAAATAATGAAAGAATTTATTTAAAATCAATGAAACAAAAAAAAATTTAAAAAATTAAATAAATCAAAGAATTATTAATGACTTAATAAATAGATTTAAGCGATTAAAAGGAAAGATAACATAAATTATTATTACCTCAAAAGTGATATATCGTTGAAAATTAAAAAATAAAATATAATTTAAAAAATCGAATTCAAGTTTTCTAATAAGAAATCAATAAAATAAAACAATTGTCAAAAACTATTAACATATTTTCAAAATAAAAAGTTTTTGACAGAAAAGATATTATTAAATATGGAAACTCAACAAATATACTATCGATTGGCAGAAATTCCCGAATACAACTCAAATTGATATTTCAAATGCTCAAACAGAATAAGAAGTTTCTTAAATTTTAAGGTCTCTGTCATTAGGGTTTCCATTAATTCAAACAAATTATGACGAATAACAAGTCATTAAATTCTAATTTCAAGAAGACTTTCCTTAAAAAATATTTTAGTGAACACGCATTCGAGCGAAAGCTTGAAATACCTGTCCTCATAAAGAGTGAATGACAATGAAAAACTGGATTTAAGATTAACAATATATCAATAATAATAATAACAATAGAAATATTGTAAAAAAGTCATTCAAATCATGTGAATAATTATTCAGTTATTTTGAATATTTCTATGTTAAGTTAGATTCTGGAAATGTCACACTCCCTTCCCCTCCTTTCTCTTACTTCAGGTATTCTTTTAGAATAATAGAAAGAAAAGATCTCCTGCTGTATGACTCTCTCACACCTACCAAAGCAAAGGTTTTTTCGTCATCAAGAATATTTCACACAATTATCCTTCAATTATGAAATATTGAATACATATTTGACAAAAATGTTGAACCTTTGCTGATCTATTAGTTTAAACATTTATTCGTGATTTGTATTATTTTGAGTTTAGCGTAATCTAATTGAAGTAAAAATAAAATTATACAAAAAAACGATATTTGAATCAGAAATTTTATTTTAATAAACACAAAAAGGGGATATTATAAAATATTTTCAAGAAAGTAAGCTTAGTTTATTGTATAATCAATATAGTTGACCACTTTTCTGAACAAAATGACAATATTTTATTAGCACATACAAAAGATGGTTTTCGGGTAAATAATAATAGTATTGCTGTTAAAGTAATGTTAAACAAAATTTTTTAATTAAAATTCTGTTTTAAATGTATTTAAACTGATATATTTTATTATATAATTTCTTTTAGTTTTAGTTTCTTTTTTTCACAATTATTTTTAATGCATTCTTAATCAACTACACTATCGTAATTACACTTTCTTTAGGGAAGAGATGCGAATATTTTATATTCTATAAGAAATAGATATGGCCTTGCTCCAATTAAAGATGACACTGAACATTCTTTAACAAAGGGGCATATATTTCAAAATTCCTCAGAAAGATTGAATGGGGCCAAATAATGAATGAAGGTCTGAGCCAATCGATATACTGTAGTAAAGAGCGGCAATACAGTGAAGTATTTGATTGAAAAATTATTACAGTAATCGAATATTTTAGACTTAAGACTTACAATAATTACAATAATCAGACAAAATTCTAGGGTGAGCGCGAAAACCTAGGTGACAAATTCTATGGGTTGAATAGTGTAACATTATTTAGCTTAACTGGATTTATAGTCTTTTAGAATCAATTAGCCCAACAATATATACATATATATCGTTGGAAGGCTTATTCAATATCGAGTAAATTTCTGATAAAATTATTCGTCTGCGGTGAGCGGTCAGCGCTGCGGTGATACCGACGGTAATGGTCAGACCGTGTTATATACCGTTGGATTTGTTACGCCATAAGCTTTCCAACGATATATAAGGAGTGATAACAGAAACTCGCAAAAACGTCTGACGTAATTAATTAACTAAATTAATAATTTAGTAATTATTTTTGAGTTATATTTTGAAAATATACTTATCAGAGAATCAATTTAACACCAGACTAACTTCTAAAACTTAAATACAAAAAAAGTCGATCGGCCACATCAAATTGATGTCAGAAAACACTTTGGCATTTACTTTCATAAATTAGTAGGGTAATTTTTAGAATTTCTAAGCATAATTTAGATGAATTAGTAATGTGCTTGCTTCAATTTATCAATATTTTTAATAAAATAATAGAATTTTTCAAATAATTAGCTTTAAAGGGAACTTATTATAATATCTAAGTGCTCGAGTGATTTTAATGATTTTAATTCCAATGATATTTATTTATTATATAATCACAGAAATAGATTGTAAATG
>JAQFXN010002684.1:0-12168 GCA_034693365.1 Liacarus xylariae
AGAGGTTAAAAAAAATAATCGGAAACAATTTTGGAAGAGAGAGACTATATAAGTAAAAAGCCTTTTAATTTAGTAAATATTTAAAGAATATTTTTATTAATTCTTTTAAAATACTTTATATTATTTTGCCATAAACTTTGAATTTTTGTTTTTTATAAATAAATGTAGAGGTATTTAAATTATTATGAAATAGATAAAATCTTACATCCTAGTCTAAAAAGAATCAATAATGAAACCAAGACCACCACCTATTAGGGGTAGCCAAGCTGGGCCGAGACACAAGTGGGTATATGGAGGGTATTTTTAGAAATACTCAAAACTCAGTGCACTAGTATACTCTGAAAAATGAAAAGGGTAAAAATTACAAAGCCACAAACATTAAATTACAAACAATTTGTCTTAAAAAACCAGAGAGTATTTTAGAGAGTATTTTAGCTATACACCCTTGGAAGACCACACATGTTCACAATCAATATGCAAATATAAATTAATATTTAAATATTTAGGAACAACCAATGTCAACGGAAATGAAGGGAGGAGGTATATTAGACTTGATTAGACGGTTTCAAATATAATAGGAATAAAAACTTTTAATTTTCAAGATTGCTGTAAGAATTTAGTTATTGGATATTCTGATAAGCTATGTCTATGACGTAAATTAGTATAACTCAATTTGCTTATCAAATAGTTTTAAATAAATATTTAATTTATACTCATTTTATTAAGAAATAAATTAATTTATGTAATTTTGTGAATATTATTAGTGATTACACAAACAGATCTAATCCGTCAAATATTATTATTAACCAGTTTTTTATTAACCCTTGAAATTAATAGCAAAGTATTTAAATATTGTTTTTACAATTAATTATTGTTTGAGAAAATGTTATAAAATCTTTACGAAATAGTGTTAACTAATGAATAAAATATAGAAAAAAAGAAATCTAAACCATATTTAGAGAGAGATTAAGAAAAAAACGAAAAATAATTCTATAATTAATATTCAACTAAAATACCCAATTTTGAAGAAAAAACTAATTTATAAAAAAAAGTATAAAAAACCAAAATTAGATTATTTACAAAAGTCTGATCGATAACTAAAAAAAGAGATTAAGACAAAAAACTAAAAGCAAATGAAGCGATAATAAGGAGAAAACTGCAATAATCTGCGAAATAAAATATAATATGTATTAAATAGTAATACAATAAATACCAAAGTATTAGATAATGAAAATCCTTTTCGTAAAAAAAGAATAAAAACTAAAAAAAAATAACTAAGAGATGCCCAGAGGCTTCAACGATGTGCTGAAATGACAATAGATATTTGTCCTTCAAATAGACAGGGCAAAATGGGATTCTAATAAGCGATTAATAATCATTCTTGAACAAATAGAGATGTTTAAGCTATGTATGCTATGTATGAACTAATATTAGAGAAGAATCAGAACCCATAATAAAGAATCGAGAACAGGCAAAAATTCAGCTAGGTACTTTTTATAAAATCTGCGCAATATCGATTAAATATGTATTGGCATAAAATTTCAATGAAATAATGGATTTGTAGGATTTGAAAATATCAGTTTTACAGATTATACTGTAGAGTGAATATGAATTAGCAGCAGATCGTCAATCCAGGGATTGTGCTATCTAAGTTTTATGTCCATCAAAACCCAAGTAGAAATATATTATCAATTTTTATAATCAGAGCTTATTTTATTAGCTATAGAGACCCTATGGCCATATCTAGCTTATCAAATCCAATGTCAATTAATAAGATAGAAAAATAATAATAGATTTATAGATTAACTACAGTAACGAATAAAACTATTAATACAACTATCGAAGTTTGGTCTACTAGTTGTGCACTTTCAAGAAAGAGTTAGTTTACGTCATTAGAATCTAATAGAAAAAATTTATTGAAAAAAACTGGCATTCATAGAGTAATAAAAAATTAATATATAAAATATATATAAACTTAAAAGAAAATGTTAAAAATATTTTCAAAAGAATCCTAATCTACTAATATATCGTAGAGAAAAAAAAACTTGACATTCAATTGAATGTCATTCGTAGTTTTATTTTATTTTCGCGAATTATTTACGATGTTTGGATTAGGAAATAGAAAAAATTCATCATATTCATAATTAGTGACTAAAATAATTCTTATCATAGCATTCATTAACTACAGAAAGGATTATAAAGATTTTGTGTCATCTATTCTGTAGATATCGAAACCCGAATACAAAGTATACTGGGTAAATTCCAAATTATAATAATGTCAATATTAAATCTAGGAATGTTTATAAAACAAAAATGAAACTATGAAAGAGATTTTCTCATAGAAATAGTTTATTAATAAAATATACATGCTGCATACAATGAGGGGTACATTAGGAATATTATAATTAATATTAAAATACTGAAATGCGTGGAAATTCGTCAGTTTGCAACTAGTATAATTTTAACAACAACAACAAAATTTTAAATTAGGAGCTATTGCAACAATTCTTGTTTTTATCATATAATCAGCACTGTTTTTAAGAAATCAAGTAAAAAGGTTTTGATAACAAATATTAAGATTAAAAATAAATTATAAAATTGTAATAAAAAATCGAAGGAAAAAAACTATACAAACCATTGCTTAAAAGAGCAAAGAAGGCTTTTTTGACGACAAGTTGTGTGTCGAATACCACTAATTTGGCACTGACTGGAATCAAATCATAACATCGATAAAATTTGAAAAATTTCACATAAATTAGATTTTCGTTATCTGCAAAATAAGGTATAAAAATATTTAAAAAAAATTAATTATATTTAAAACAAAATCAAAACAACGCAAGTGTGTCATTAGTAATTCAGTGTTTTGCCCAGGTATCAGACGATAAATATGAAATTCAGGGACAAAATAGTAATTATATACTTATTTACTATTAACAAATAAACAGCTAATTTAATATACAAATTACTATTATTTGACTTATCACTGGCCAAACATATATATATTAATTAAAAGTACAGGCGTTCTATCAATTTTATTAATTTGTTTCTATTCTATTTCTACTAGTTCATCATGTCAAATTTGCATCCATATTAATTTTTAGCGCCTCTATAGACGCATCATATTGTCTGATCCCATGGGCTAAACGCAAGGACACGGGTTGTTAGACAGATTAAATTTCAAAAAAATTAAAAAAAATATTCACCGAGATCGTCAAAATCTATTCTATCACAGAGAGGCTCTCCAGAACCAAATAACTGTGCGATTGGATTGAAATTAATAGAAAGAGAAAAAAATTATAGATTAGTATTACAAAAATGAGATTTAAATTACAATACGTTTTTAAAAACAATATATAAAATATTATTAATTAAAAACAAAATACATAATTGAGAGTAGAGTTCAATACAAAAATGAGATTATTTTAATTGTTAGTCTGTTTTACAATTATAATGCGTTTCGTATATCAGTAGACATAACATAAAAGGAAATTAAAAAACAAAATAACATATTATAATGAGAGCTCTGTTTATCAGTAAAACCAATCATACCATAGATGAGTGAGTTTTTAGGAATTTTCGCCGAAATTTTCTGACCGCGACCTGCATTGCGGCGGCGGTGGCGCACAATACAACACCCGGTAATTGTCGAACCAATTATTATGATATTTAAGGATAAGTGTCAACACTTTTGCAGAAAACAAATAATTGTATAGAAAACAACAAAAATATATAATTATCAATCGATTTGAAGGACAATTGAAAAATATGTATATATTATATAACTGTACAGTAATTAACACAACATATCTATCAATAAATACAACGATAGATCAATTATTTCCAAATATAGCCAATGTTTAACATAATTATAGATTTGCACAATAAATAACAACAAATACTATTTCATTTGGCGGACAAAATAAACTGATGAGAAACCAACTGATCGATAAAATATAATCTTGTTCAATTTTATTCCACACAACACACTGGTATAAACACACGACAGACAGAGTGTGCGGAAAAAAATATAAAAAAATAGATTTTTTGATTCAAAACAATAAATCGAAATTTAATTGTTTTGCAGACATAAGTAGTGAGTATTTTAGAAGAAATGATTTTATATATTATTCTTCACTATCTCTCTCTCGTTTTGTATTGAAAAATAAATATGTGTTTGAAAATTGAATTCATTATTCAAATTTCGTAATAAGCGTTAAATCACAGTATCGTTTGCAACAACAAGAAATCAATTGAACAAGAGCATTTGAAAAAAATAGAAGGACAGAATTATTAGAAATAATAGAGAATTCATCAATCAATTTGGTCGGGGAGTTGTTGTTATGGCTCGAAGTATTTATATGTGAAATACACCGTTCACTTGAAACACATAAAAATAATACATTTCTGTCTCTGAGAGTGTGTTTGGGCGCTATATCGCTCTCCCATTCCTTTAAACACAATCCCAATGAATGTTAAGTTGTTTTTTCACTTTTCTCTGTTTCTCTCTCTTCTCCACACAATCTAACTCTCCTGTCTATAATAACTCACTCCACACAAACATACACTCTATCTCTCGTCAGTGTTTCACTTATACTGTGTCTCCACTAAAACAAGACTTTATTTTTTTCTTATTATATATATATATTTATATATTCCACGTAAATCCTTCAATGCCTTTAGTACTGGGCGCTCAACTAAGTCAGTAAAAAATAATTTTTTTACAAACTATACTATCGTATGTGTTGTTGTACTGCATATACAGTAGAGTATATAAAAAAAAATTCTGTCTCTTAGCAAAGAAAAACTGTATGCAAACACATATTTCTGACAAAAATAAAACTATTAAACGAAAAATATATAAATTACTAACGAAAAGAACAGCACATTTATTAAAACAAGAAAAAAATACTAACTTATAGTTCAAAAGTAAGAAACAATTCTTGCGATTCTACAGTATAGACAGATTTATTACCGCAAAAGCGACTGTCATTGTTATGTCAGAGACATAAGAGAAATAAATTATTTTGCGAAACAATTTGCATAAAAAATATTATTAATTATGACGACTGAAATCAATTCAGAGACAATTGAATGGACAGAGAGGACAGAGGACTGCATGTGAGAGAGCAAACAAAACTAATAATAATCGATTAATTATAAGTTGCATGGTTCATTGTCATACTAATGCGATAATTGACATTTAGCAAGCGTATATTTCCACTATTATACTGTAGACACAGTTACAGTAACTGCAATCATCTGTCGCTCTATTAATAAATAAGTTTTTTAATTTAGGTTTTAATGATTACATGTCTGTTTCATTTTCTTATGTAAACTATTACAGCAAACATAGGGGTAGTGACAGAATTAAGACGAGAATAAGAGAGCAGAAGTAGTTTTTAGTATATTTTTCAATAGAATTTGTGTTTCAACGAAAAAAAGTATGGCTTATATTCATGAAGTCATATGACGTCATGTATTTACCAAAAAAAATTTTTAGCAATATCAAAGAGCACTTATATATAGCACTAGATGTGGTTCGAGTGGAACGGGAGGAGGAATAGTAGCTTTGATTTGAGAGTGAGCTCTAGGAGTGTTGAAGAAAGTAATTCTACAAAGAATAACGTTTATAGTTATATATATAACTATTATTGCTGTGAAGCTCAATGTCATTGTAGGTCAATGCAAACCTTTCGCTCACATACATAGACTCGCCTTTTCTTAAAACAGTACAACTAATAAATCTACCATTTACTGTTTCCCTTACTGTTATTGTAAATTTATATATACTAATCAGTGAACGACAGCTAAATATTAGTTTGAAATGAAAACTTAGTCATTGATAGAAAATCTCTTTAACAAAATTTTTATTTCAAATTATTTGATATTGAAATTAAGCTCTCGATAATAGATTAAGCGAAACACTAAAAAGTTGATTTACTAGCTGTACCATTTTAAGAAGTCGCGAGTTTACATACATGTGCTGCACTGGCGCACTATGCTTTTCTCTTATCGTATGTTTTCTGTGAGTATGTGTGGGTCAGGGATGCGTGGAATAGGAGAAACACCAATCAATTATAGCTTTAGTTTTTCGGTCACGTAATTGAACCCAAAAATTGATCCTTTTATTTATTTTATTAGACATGCCTTCAATCGAATGCCAGGCAGACTATAAATTATATAGTGGGGGGTATTTTGGGAATACATCCTTTTTTAATCGTTTGCGGTATGAAAAGGTAATTTATAGTTTGAGAATTTATGTTCTTGTGTTTTGCGAACAACTATTGGTTCCACAAAAATTCTGTTTCTTCTGGGAATTTATGTCTAACCAAATTAAAAGCACAGCAACCGATTCAGTAGTGTTTGTGTGTCTATATTTATAGCTTGTCTATACACTTTCTAAATTATAGCATTTAATATTAAAATGAAAATTGCAAATTGCAGTCCAATATATTTTCAATAATTTATTACTAATATTTAGGATTAGCTTTAATTTATTTCTTAAATTTTTTTACGAAAGAACTTTTAATGCAAACATTTGAAAATCCAGACGAATTCAATCAACTTGATCACTATAGTTGCTGGATTGTTTTTATCACATGTGCACACATTCATTCAATTGATTAGTTCATTCCGTGTGACAAAATAACAGAACATTTTTGAACAATTATTTATAAGGCATATAATATATTATAATCAGAGAATCAAGTCACTTATAAAAACTATTCTATCCCAATATAACATGAGCATAGAAGTTGATATGTTAACAAATCATGACTTGAGGACCATTTGCCAGTTTTATTTTAACTGTAAATATCTAATTCATGGATTACCAACTATTTTAACTATCGATAGGTATTTTAGTTATTTGCTAAATATTGCATTAATTAAAGAATAAGATAGTAAATATTGGTATATTTCTAATTTTAAAAGAGTATAAAAGTTAAAATTAATAAATTTTATTTATGATTCATTCAGGATTAATTTTTTAATACAGTAAAATTTTAGTTTCTGAGTCTTTGCTAAGAATTCTTTGATATTAGAATTGTTAGAATTTTCTTATACAACTCCAATACGGAAAATATTGGAAATAATGATCAATGTCCATCATTCTAAATCAGGTGTCGCTAAGGAGTATATTACCGTACTAATAGGTAATAGGTACATTGGTAATTGGTCGCTGCAAAATAACCTTGTCACAAAAATTTTGAACTAATATTTAAGGTATCTATTAATTTTGAAGTGAATTTAAGCAAAAAATAAATAACTATTTGAGTGGTTTTTAGTAACTATTATAGTGACTATTCTGGTCTTATAAATAACTATTTGAGTGGTTTTTAGTAACTATTATAGTGACTATTCTGGTCCTATAAATAACTATTTGAGTGGTTTTTAGTAACTATTATAGTGACTATTCTGGTATTATAGATAACTATTTTAGTGGTTTTAGTAACTATTATAGTGACTATTCTGGTATTATAGATAACTATTTGAATCATTCATTTTCGTGAACCCTCGTTCATTTTGACCGGGGTCTGACCAAATTTTAGCGGTTAAGTTTGTTATGCCCGCGCTATTATTGTCTTAAATATTGATCCTTATGTGATGTTGTTGTTGTTGGTGGGGTTGTTGTAGGTTTTCTAACGGAAAGGGGAAGGGGGAAGTACTCTGGGTTTGCGGCTATTCTGGCCTCCGTGCCGTTATGAGTATGCCGTCGATTTTGGAGTCCGTATCGTCTATAGCGATAGTTGTTTACCCTGTTTAATAATTTTATGGTATTTTTTTAGATATGGGGAAACTGAAGGTTAAAATCGGGGGAAAACCATTTCCTCTAAAGCCATCTCCAGATCGGTTTAGAAAGCTGCTACTTCGTAACGCATGGGTTGCCTTACAAATATTTAAGCGAAATTATAGGCGGAATTGGCGTGTGTCTATTCTTTCACATCATTGGGCATTCTCGTTAGGACGAAAACGTGTTGTCCATTTGAGCAGATTTTTCGTCTCGGGTGTGATTGATGTATATTTTCATCAATGGTTCCGGACCAAGGAGCACCTGTACCGGTACTGTGCACGCCGATTGCATGTTGCGTTTCAGCGCATGTGTGCAGATCAGGGACTTTTTGATCATTGCAAAAAGCCGTGTACCCGAGATTTTCATTTTAATTGTTTCGAGAAAGGTCGAAAACGCGTTGAGCCGAAACCCGAGGAGGCTACCTCCAAAAGTGATGTCCCAAAAACCTATCCTCGGGACACTTATTGATTTCTTTATATTCAATAAAATGACTTTTTATTTTAATCGTATTTTTGTTTTATTTATTTAATTTCTTAATAGGAATTTTCAAAAAGAATCTCTTTATTTTTGATTTATGAATTAGATCTTTTAATAATGATCAACTTCTAATTTCGGTTGTCTTTGACTCTTAATATATTAATAATTTAGCGTTTATGTACAAATCCTTTCTATATTTGTCTGATTTCATTTTCTATTGGTTTTTATAGATTAGAGAAATAATAGATTGAGTTTCATGGACAAATCATTTTCTATATTTGCCTGATTTAATTTTCTATCTGTTTTTACTATTTATTGGGCTAATAGTTTTTGATTTATGGACGAATTCTATTAAATCCGATTTAATAATCTATAACTTTTCTCCTTCAATATGAAGTAGTTATTGCTGAACTGTCAGCTAATTACTCTTATAATTGTCTAATTGAGTTCTTATTTCCTACTCTCTATCCTAAGATAGATAATGGTGCATATGAGCGCATTTAATTAATACTTAAGTAAGGTTGGTAAGGTTATTAATCAATGTAGTTCCCTTCGACCAAGCATGACTCAAACCACATTTATTTGGTTAATAATTTTAAAAAGCAGACAACAATCATTATAGGTCCGTCTGACCAATTATTGATTGTATCTCTACTTTTATTATGTGAGTCGTTATTAAAAATTCGATAATATTCCATTAGAAAGATTTTTAAATTTGAGCATTTACTAAATATTAAGTTGCTTCTCGCTGCCTATAACCAAATGCGTGTTCGTCACTTCAATATATAAGGTGCTAAGGTTATAAATTGCTGAATTTGACCTACTTGTTCTTTTTCTTGATATATTTTGTATTATACAAACTTTCTTATTTCGTATAATTATATTATTCCGATTCTCTTGTTTCATAGATAATGTCTTGTCTTGTATTATCTGGGAGTATTGAACATCATCAGGACGTAATTAAAAAGTGCAAAAGCTTTTTAGATTCCTTTCGTGATCGATCGATTTTCACCGACATAAACGCGTTCCTAACTCGTTATCACGTATCCGTTTCTAAATTTGGTACTTTATGTGATGATGTAATAAAAATTATACATGACCTTAAGCCGCGCCAATTGGACGATGATGAAAGAGAAAAATATTCTTTGAATAATGACATTATGAAGTATTTCATAATCGTGGACAGCACGAGAACTAATGAGAAGTTTTCTCCTGGTTTATTCTCTTTGATATCCTATCATTTTGGAATCGGACGGGATATTGATGTCTTATTGAGATATATGTGTATCCGACTTATGTATCTTAGAAGAGAGTATTATGAAGAACTAATAGACCGGTATTACGGTACGTTTGGAGGCGTTCCCTTAGGATTAAGCGGTTATATTTACTGCATGTCCATGTATTAGATGATTAGTAAGACTGAATTGCCTGATGAACTAAATAATCGAAGCGTGGATGTAGAGCTACTAAGACAATTTGCCAGATTTTATCTGCACCCTTTGTCGTCAGTTCTTCGTCGTCCATTCGAGGAAGTGGGCGTTTACGTTTATGATGACCGTTGCATATCGCGTCAGACCATGGACGACTTTACACTGCGTAATATTCAGCCTATCTTTGTCGCTCAACAAAATGATCTGTCTTTTAAATTATTAATGCTCAAAACTTCGGACGGTGGCGTTAATTACAATTTTTTCATCCGACGTCGTATGAACTATAACAACCTGTCCCTGTTGAAAGAATCCCGTCTGGTTTTACGTGAAGAAGATTTGTCCGAAGATGAAAAGGGGCAACATCCATCAGAAATATGGAATACTTTAGGAATATGTCTTATCCGGAGAGTGTAAAGACTATCCCAGCCATTGGTCTGCAGACATCACCGCAACTTGAGCGGGAACCGACCGCTATTTCCGTTTTGACGTATCCTCCAATCGGTGAATACATAATTGATCCCACTCGGGGAGCAGATTTACTAGCAATATTAAATCCTCCTAAGAAGGCAAAGGCTCCTAAGGAGTCAAAGCATCCGTCGGGTCTCTCTTCTCTCGTTCGTCTTCAGGATAAGATCAATCCAAGGATTCCGAATATCAAGTCGACTTCTATAACTGGTCCGGTTAGATCCATTAAACGGAAAGTTTCTCGTACAATCTCGAAACCTACAGCTGAATGCAATATTTCTTTAACTTCGTCTGAGAACCCAGTCACAAGTCGGATCATTAAACGCAAAAGAATAGGAATGTCTACTACTCCTCGACGTTTTGTCAAGTCTGCATCTTCTGTGGGTAGAATTTCGAGTTCAAGATCTTCGTAACGTGCGAATCGTGGCATGTCGAACGATCTTCGCATATTATCTAGATCGACCCGGATTCCCGTATCACCGCCGTCATGTGCCTACAAAATAAAAAAGAAAGATCAGTCTCCTTCGGCTGCAACTCTCCCGGGATTTCAACTGTCCTTCAGACAGCACGTTAGTCCACTTTTCCGTGCAAACATTAGTCCATCTTCGTCATTGAGCAGTTCTCCGTCAGGCAATGTTAACGCGTCGACCGACGTTCAGGAAAGAACTTCGATCCAATCCCAAGGCTCTGATGAGCCCTCCGAAATATTATACCTCTCGATCCGCTCAAGGTAATTATTTTATTGTAATGTTGTTTATTATTGTGCTTACATTCATTCTCTAATATCTCATATTCGATTTCATTCTAGTTTTGATATTACACTTTATCGGTCGAGTAGTACTTTCCTTGCCATTCCACCTTCACATGAACCCTCTTTATCCACTTCTCGCCAGGTATTACAATTATTAATAATTGAGTGTAAAGAACGCCTTGAGGATATAAGAAAACGGAAATTGTTTTCTGAAAATACGTCTGGCCTCAAAATGTTCCTCAATCAAAATCAAGAATTCATTGACCATCTATTAATGACCCTTCGATCCCAGCGAATAGCAACTATTAGCGAATTTGGTCAACGTGATTGGGATAGCTCATATTTGTCCGTTCCAAATCGGATGAGAAATTCGTATTACATCATGGATGTAGATGATCAAGGCGATTGCATTTACTTGTCTGTTTCTTGCGCCTTATTTGCTTCGTCCGAATATGCTAACCTGTTACGATTTGCTGCAATGGCGGTTATGGTTTCTCACCACCATTACTTTGATCAGCTTGCTATTAAGTATGGTAAAACGTTTTTATTTTATCTGTTATCTGTCAGCACTTCCGTCAAGACGTGGAATCAATACGAGGGGAATATAAAGATTCTATCCGTCTAACGAATCGTTTTCATTGGGTTCGCAATCTTACACAACTGGCGGTTTCGTTAGCAGCTGGGCGTATAATAAACGTATACACTAGTGCCGGACATGGAGCTTATTCTTGTTGTATTCCGAATAAAGATTGTATCTCCCACCTTACAATTTGTGTACAATTGAAAGATCAACATTTCCGTCCTTTAATACCAACTTCCATAGAGTCTCGTTCGCTTCCCGTTCAGACAGTAAAGGCATTATATGGTAGACTTGATCGAAAAGACTATTACCCTGTTTTACCAGTTCCGGAGAACAAACTTCTTCCGAATAAGTGGTTTCCCAAAGACTACCTTTTAATATGTAACATCACCACAAATACTTTGATGGAAGAAGTCGACATTTGTGAACCGGAAGTTGTCGATATTTGTGAACCAGAAGTTATTCACATCGATGGGGCGTGTACGGAAATCGAACTTGATGTTTCAATGTCCAACAATCCAGTACAGTCATCTGCCTTCCCAACTGCAATCTTTCCAACTAGGCTTGTACTCAGAAGAGCTTCTATTGACATGAACGAGTTCATGATCTCAACTCCTCTTCCACGGCATAGGTCTAATTCATTCCCTGGGTGTACGAAGTCTACTTATGACAC
>JAQFXN010002685.1:0-12168 GCA_034693365.1 Liacarus xylariae
GAAAGTCATCTGTTCTACCGCTTTACGAATCATACCGTGCGCTTTGAAAGGCCTCCCGGCCAGATTAGCCCGCAATACTCCTCTGCTATACACCTCATCATTTGTGTAATCAAAGCAATCAACACTGACCCTTTTTCGACATAAACCCTCCCTATAGTGCAATCTCACACTTTGTCAGTTTGACAGTTCTTATACCTTGTATTGGAATTTTTCTTCAATTAAGTCATTTCTTCATCTCTTTTCTAATTTCAAATAATAATTGAATTCACATTAAATAAAAAAGTTTCTCGAAACTACTTTTTACTTTTTATTATTTAATAGGAGGCAGATATAACTGCATCCCATTCTCTATAAAAGAGAAATCATTCATTGATGGAATAGTGGACTACAGCTGTCCATACAATGTTGAGGAGTCGGTTATATTAATCCGTTGTGAAAGACATGTCCATTCGGTTACATTCTCTTTAATAAATCTCTAAATATGACATTATACACCCTTCCCCTGACTTTGAGTTCATTGTCCATCTCTAGTGTATTATATGTAAAAATTAACTTTGCAAAACTTCAAGTACAGACAGATAAACTATTCCATGTTGAACAGCTTAAGCGATTCTTGTATTAATATTAGTTAATGTTCTAATCCTTAAGATAATATCTTTTTATTCATTGTTTAAATTAAAAAGAGAATTAATTACTTGTCTGTGCGAAAATGTGCTAGACTAATTTTTATAAATTTATAAATTTTATTAAGCATCCTTTTTAATATGGATAACTAAAAGGTCTAGGGGTATAGGGTAATTCCTCAAAATTTGCTTACAGTATGATATGTTTAACTTGTCATTAATAATTAAAGCCCGGATAAATATTTAAATACATGTTTGTCCCGGATAAATTGAACTACGTGAAAATTTGGGGCCAAGCGAATCATATAATAAGAGTTAATTCGGTTTTATTTTACATGTAATGCATGTAAATACATATATCATGGGTTAGTACATAAATACATATTTAGTCAAATATCTAATGAAATATTGAAAAATTTTTTAAATTATGGTTTATTTTCACAAACCATTTATGTTTTTTTTAAAAATAAAGTTTTGTCTTGTATTAAGTATATGAACAAAATGCTGAATACGTCTGCAAATAAATTAACTTAATCTAACTGAGGATGAAATAGAAATGGATTTATATCCTGTTGCTATAGCTAATTTTACAGTAAAAATCTCAAAATTCAAAGAAATCTTAAGTGATCAGAGATTTTCAATTACTTAACAAATATAAAATCCTATTATTTTAGAATTGTACTGTCCAATATTTCACAAAACTTATATATAATATAAGCATTGTAAATTTGATGGAAAGTAAATACATATTTAATTGCATATTTCGATGTTTTTAGTTCATATTATATTCAATATAAAGACATTTATAAATACATATATATCCGGGGCTTAATTTATTAAAAATTCAATCTATTTCTTATTTCTCATATTATAAATATTAAAGAAAATATAAATAATATTTGTATTTATCGAAAAGTAAGACTATTAAAGATAATTCTTTAATAAAAACTTATTTATTGTTTTCTAACATTATATCCTTGAATTGTACCTTGAACTGTTTTTACTTGTCATTTACTTCAGCAAGTTTATTCAAATGAAATCAAATTGTATTTATTCATCATTATCTCTGCTACATGCTGATTTAACATTCCATTCATATTCCATGATTAATGAATTGGAATATTATTCATAAAATAATTACAATATCTTTCTCTCAGAATATATTTGCGAAATTGTTTCCTCAAATCCGAATCAACCCGTACTGGCCATTAGCATAAGGTTGCACTAATCAGGTTGATTCTCATATGATGGCTGACACAAACAATTATTTACACCTGAGTTTTGAAACGGATCACTATTAGGGAGGCTATTAGTGATGGCCAAAGACTTCAAAATCAGGGCGTATTCTCTACACCAGGTTTACAGAATCTGACAATTCTTTTATTTTCTAACAATTTGACAGAATATTCATTATTATAAAGCATTTATTAAAACTATAAATCGAATGATTTATTTGAAGACATTTATCACTAATGAAGTGATTATTGAAGACTCGATTGAAAATAAATGTAAAAATTGTGTAAAAAATGATTAGAAATATAAGACATGAATAATAATAATAACAATAAATGTAAGACATCTTTTGCACAATATATACAACAAATTCTAAAATTGAAACCATTTGTAAATTACAATAAATATGATTATAAAGAAAAATATAAAAGTATTAAAAAAAATACAAAAAAGACATTCATTTAGTTATTAATTAAAAGCAAACAATAATTTCACAAATTGTCAAAATTGTGACAATCGATGCAAACCTCTGCACATATTTCAGAGCCAAACCATTCGTTAGACTTTTTAAAACTGGAGTTCAAATACAAATCATAGCATTTGTTTGCAATTTTCTGTTTTAATATAAATTCTTCTTCTTTTCCAACGGATTCGCTGTTCATGTCTTCCTTTTTGTCCAAATCTAAGGCCAAACTTTGGACACTCGGCGTATTCACTGATACATTCAGATTCAGATATTCCTATAAAAAATCAAATAAATATTTTTTAAAACATTTATTTAAAAAAATTTTAAAATATTCACTTGTGTTGAGTTAATGTCCAGGAATTTGTCCAACACTTCAACCAATTCTTTAAACGTCGGTCTCTGGTGTGCCTCTCCTTTCCAGCAGTTAGTCATCAATTGGTATATACTTTTGGGGCAATCAATGGGCGCTTCCAAACGATATCCACTTTCTAAGCGTTGGCCCAATTCCTCGGCGGGTATTCCTTGATATGGTGTCTCTCCTAAAGTCATGATTTCCCACAACACAACCCCATAACTCCAGACATCGGACTGAGTTGTGTAGAGCTGTTGTGCGATGGACTCGATTGCCATCCATTTGATGGGAAGTCTGCCATCGCTTGTCTTCCGATAGTACTCTCCACTCATACTTCGCGTTAACCCAAAGTCACATATCTTTAGCACATTATTGTCCGAAACCAATACATTACGAGTGGCTAAGTCTCTGTGAACGAACCGTTTAGAGGCCAAGTACTCCATTCCCCTCGCAATCTATTTAATAAATACAATAAAATTAATCAATAAAAGAGAATAAATTTTTTTCAAATAAATTATTGGAATTTAATTTAAATCAATTGTATTCACTTGAAAGGCATAACTGATTAAATCAAAATAAGTCAGTGCTTTAATAGTCGGGGGCTGTCCTATTGGCTCTTCACAACACATGTTTGAGTCTAGTCTGTGTTTACGCAAAAAGTCCTTCAGATTGCCATTCGGGGCGTATTCGGTGATCACATATAGAGCTCCTATACATACAATACATTGATTAGAGAATTACACAAATGTTTTGATAAAAAATTGACAAAAGTATTGTCTAAAACCGAATATACAGTGAAATTGAATTAATAACTGAATTCTTAATACCGTTTTGAGTGGAAGCGCCCAAAAGGTTAATTATATTCACATGTCTTCCAATCTTTTTCATGATTTCCAACTCAGAGACCAGTGCTTTCATTTCGCTATCGCTGTGAACGTCTTTAAGCATTTTTATAGCCACTGTTGTAATCGCATCACTCGATCCGTTCAAACCAAACGCCTCGGCTTTGACTACTTGTCCGAACGCTCCCTCACCTAAGAGTTCGCCTAAAATAAGACTTAAAATAAAGTTAATTCAAAACTCGAAATAAAAAAATAGCAGTTATTTCGCATAAAACTAATTGAATACTTCTCTCTATTCACTTCCCACTCCGGATCGACAGCTATTTCATAGAATGGTTCACTAAAACTGATAAACTGTTTCCAATCCGTGTACAACACTTGTGTTGTTTGACATTCAATTTGAACATAAGGGGCCACTAATTCAGTGGACTTTTCCGGTTCAGGCGTTTCGAGAGTTATCTTCTTTTTGGTAATAATATAAGTCTTCTCTGCCCTAACCGTTATATTCTTCTTACGGCTAATAATAGCAATGAAAACACAAACCAAACCAATTAGGAAAACCAGTGCTAAACCGATTTCAACCCACGTTAAAGTCATTGAAGTATTGTCTGAATATTCCTCAGACAGTGATTCGTCTTATCATTTGTTAACAAAATTTATTTAACATTAATTGAAATGAAATTATTTTCAGAAATATTTTTATTCGAAATACAAAACCAATTCTAACCGGAAATAACTTTTAGGGAAAAATTCTTGAATTCGGAGCCGTAATGATTGATAACAACACAGGAATAATTGGCCGAATCATCAAACGTTAGATTATTTATTGCAAGTTTGAGCCAATCGGTGCCCAAGTATTTCGGCTCCAGATATAAGTGCTTTCGATAGGATATATAGAATAGGATTCAGATATTAGGCATTGAATGGTTTATATATATTATAGACATTACAGTAATGTTAGCGAAGGAAGTGTTGTCTCCATTGATCACAGACTTTGTCCAATAGACGGAAGTCTCGACATCTGATATGTAGGGACAGTCAAATCGAGCCGTTTCTCCCAATTTAAGCGTTTGATTCAATGGAAACTTATGTTTATCGAAGACAGGTCTGTGCGCTAGAAAATCAACAACTTTTACGAAATACGTGTGTCTTATTTGTGACAATCCATTGGTCACAACACAGGTATAGTCGCCCCCATCACTGGGCGCCATATTCTCCATATAGACAAACCATTTCCTTTGAGTCAACTTTGTTTCACAAATTAATACAAAATTAATACGAAATTCAATCAAAACATAGAAAAACAATAAAACTTAAGAAATACTTTCTCTCCGTTGTCTCTAAAGGTTCCGTTCAATGGTTTGTTGTCTTTAAACCAACTAATGGTGGGTTCGGGGACACCACCGGCAGGACAGGCCAGTCGGAGGGCATTTCCGGAGGCAATCTCTTGGATCTCATCTGTGAATCGCTTCCGGAAAAACAGAGAAACTGATGGGAATTCGCCAAACAATTCATCAATATTTCAGTCAATTATTACTAAATGAATGGCAAATGACTTACCATTGCTTTCCGTTTCATTCAATCCATAAATCAAATTATGATTAAATGTTAAAATAGAAGACAGGATTAGATTATAGGCCAAAGAAGACATGCTTTCACTCACACAATGCTTTAGACGAGTATTGACTGAATCTTTATTATTAGAGAGTCTTTGTGTGAGTGAAAGCATGTCTTCTTTGGCCTATAATTCAATCCACTCTTTACTTAAAGTAATGATTAGAGCATTTGAGGGATTAATATAATCATTGCATTCATAACATCCAAAAGTAGTCTATATTTCACTACAATTTACAGTTAGTCTATGTATACAATGCTTTGTGTTTACCGTTATTTGTATGCAATCCAATACTTTAGGCCATTGAAGATCAGGTCTACGCCTGCTTTTGATTGCGTTATAGGATTTATATTATTATAGTTAAAGCAAAACAGCTTTAACTCAATAGACTTACAGTCAATAACCCATAACTTGAGGTCTAAAGAGCTTTTAAACGACGAGATTAGCTGTCAATCAGCAGTGTTTCTATTATACAATAATAGTATCAGAAAAAGGTCTGAATTGTCGATTAGATTGGAGTTGAGTTGATATGAATGTCCACTCATTTATTGGCAAATGGTTTACGAGTTTTGAGTAGTTTTTTAAGAACCGATTCTAAACAGCAATGAATGCAAAGAATATTCCGATTGAATGTCGGGTTTGTTGGGAGAGAAACGACGCGAAGGATATGTTGAGTCCCTGTAGTTGTAGAGGAAGTGTAGGTTATGTACACAAGGATTGTCTGCAGAAGACAATTGAACTGAACTCCGAAGCAGACAATTGTCGTATTTGTGGCACTCAATGGACTGGTGTTCGCATCGATTGGAAACCCAAACACATTTCCGATTACTTAACCGAAAACTATTCATTCAATCAAAGCATAAACCGATTGAATATATATGTGCTTTCACTACAACACTTGACTCTAGTTTTTGTCACTTTTGGTCTCAGTTTTTGTCGAAACAGTCAATCGATTGATAGCTTATATGAAATGCTAATCAATTATTTAATATTACAAACATTGCTAACACTTATACTAATCTTTCTTTGCTTACACGACAGCAGGCATTGTGTCCAACAGTTGTTTCTTACAATTGTTGGCAATCTATTGGTTGTAATTAATTTCATATCATTTATATTTA
Source organism: Liacarus xylariae (assembly GCA_034693365.1). Lineage (NCBI taxonomy): Eukaryota > Metazoa > Arthropoda > Arachnida > Sarcoptiformes > Liacaridae > Liacarus > Liacarus xylariae. The sequence continues at coordinate 6,253 of JAQFXN010002685.1, forward strand.
TTTCTATCATTGGATTAATTATAAAAAGCAATGAATTTAATGATTTCGATGTATTTGTAATCATTTTACTGATTATTACTGTTTTGGGTTTAATGTATTTACTATTTATATCAATCAATGATTTGTATCATTTGTGGAATATATTCACTCATTGGAGACAAACTAATTTCAAGCCATATATTGTATTAAAATAGTAAAAGACAATTGTATTGTATTTTACAAAAATAAATGCTTAATTTTTCTTATAAACAAATTTTATTAGATGAAGAAAATGCGAGGACTCACTCCCGTGTCATTCTTGCAAAATATTTAAGCATAATTGTCAATGTTTTTGGAATGTTCTGTGAAATTCTCTCTAAATTCTAAGAAAAATAAACAGAAATTTATCAAATTCTTGCTAAAAATCAAAATCTGTCAAATTCCTGCAGAATTAGTCGAAATTCTGTTATATCACATCATTTTTAATTAAATTCTGCGATACCTCATCCTCCCTCATCTGCAAATGCCTCACCCTATCCCCCTGTGATTTTGAGATTCTTATCAGTACCCTATACCCCCTGACTTTTATGTCTTTGGCCATCCCTAATTTGAATAATAGACTTAAAACAATCAATAATTTTATAAATTAATCTAGCTTTCTTGAATCATGCACATATTGAGTTGAATATTTTATTGTTTCAATCTGGATACATTTTTATATGACTTAATATAGAAATGAAGAAACAGTAATAAAAATATTGGATTCTGTCCGACAACTATTAATAAGAAATCAACTGGATAACCTGTTTGTAAAATTGCTAAAACAAAACCATAAACTCCGCAAATGATAAACTGTAAGATTTGAATTTGTGTTATCAAACGCCGAAAACGTGCGACATTTAAATGTTTAAAATTAATTAGCGATAAATTATAATACGTATACATAATTATGTGTATAAATGAATTGATAAAAATAAATAATCTAATTATAGGTATTGTGCCGTTGTGTTTGAGCGACAGCCAACATATAATCGGTAATATTGTATGATGGTAAAGGTGTAAAAATGATATCTGCCTGTGCTTCTTCCGCAGATTCAGTATTACAGTGTCAGTGAATGAGAGAAATTTAGTCAAACTGAATATCCAAATGAAATCTAGTAATCTTGGTAAAAAATGTTAAATATAAATTAGCATTAAAATTCAATTAATGAAACGGTTGTTAATTATAAATCTTTTAGAAAATTCTATGTTTGTATTCGAACTCATTTAAAACTCTATATATTTCTTCACGAGAAATACTCTATAGATTTAATAGGAAGTATTTTGAGCACAGGGATGTGGAACCCGGAAAGCAACCCGGAATACCAAAATTTTTGGTTAACATTACTTCTATGGACAGATACCGTTAAACTTTGAGTGAAAATAGGAGATGAATCCAAATACCTCCTCCAGAGTTTTGTACTTTTCAATCCCTGTCTTGAGTATAACAATATCATTTTATAGATTCAAAAAGATCCGGTGTTGACAAACAAATGAAAAAAGTACTTAACTCATACTTAAACCCAGTTTTGGGGTCCATAGACTCAATGTTAAAGGATTTTTCCCTCAGCGGGAATTCCTAGTTGGACCTCTCCCTATCGAGATCCCTGCTATGTAAATTCTGTCTTGGCCGAGCTTGGCTACCCCTGGGTTTTAACCTTGATTAATTAGATTAATTTTATGAAAGAACTTTTCACTCTATACGCAAACTTCTATTTTCATTCCCAAAACACTTTTTGCATAGAATATTCATTTAGAAATACTGCTCTTTATATAAGCACTTTTTAGTCTCCACAGATCTATCATTTCTGTTTGGAAAATCAAAATTCAAAAATATTTTTCCATTATCCAGGTAATATACACATTTGCCAAATATATATATATTGATGATAACCATAATAGAGTTATATACCAAAGTGAACCTTTTAAAATTGTGAACTTTTTTGTTTCTCATATAATAGGGTAAATAGAATTTCACCAAAAATAAATATGAACATAGTATTAATAAGATTTTCCAAACTCCACCACTGTAAATAAGATAATGTTTTGATCTTGGATCTTCAATTTTATTCCAATAGTCACTTAAATAATTAACATTCATTGTCTTATTATATGAGAATTTTAAAATATGAGATTGTCTATAAAATGTCTACAAAACTAATTATATATAGATTTTAAACAATAAAGTGCTAAAACTATAATTAAGTTAATAAGGACTATAATAAAAAAAAGTCTATTAATAGCTCATAATAGCTAATAAAATCACAATTTTTATAAATAATTAAATTTATTCATATAATATTTAAATAGAGTAAACACCTTTTTAAAACCTATTTAAATAAAAAAAAAGAAAAAAAAAGAATTTAAATTATTAACGCAATCGTCATTTACTTGTCTGACAATCAATGACTGCTGAATTAATTGCTATAAATTTGTTTTTCCTCTTATTTGCACAAATGCATCATTAAATTGTAGATGAATTTACATATTTCCGGATTATGAACGCATTAAATTTTCATGCAATTATTTTAATTTTTTTTATAATTTTGATTTAACAGTATATTCACTTACTATCCTATTAAAAGTTAAATACGCTTATGCGCATGTGCTTAAACATTAAATAACCATGGGTGGATAAAGTAAACGGAATCATGAGGTATGTAAGATTATGATAAGAGCAACAGAATATCTTCTAAGAGATGGAAAGTAATTTTCTTGAATCAAATATTATTTTGTAAAGAAAAACGGTTTTATGTTATAAGCAGTTTTTGGTGACAAAATGGCAATTTTTTGGTTAAAACTGGTTTTTTATTAAAAGAATTACCACCAATTGCATCAATTACTGATTATTCTAATTATTTGGAATACCAATTGCATGTTGTATTTTTCTATAAACATAAAACATCCAGAACATTGACCTTAAAATACTATTTAACACAATATTTTTGTAATAAATTTAACATTAATTTATATTAATAGAGAAAACATATTTTAAAATGTTAAATAATGTCAAATAGGAAAAGCTTTTTAATGATAATCTTTAGATATACGTCCGTTTTCATTGTCTTAATGTAACGAATAATCAACATGATAAATAATTATTTTTTATTAGTACTTTATTTATATTTTATAATAATATAAGCACATCCAATGGAACATGCTAACAAATGAGACTGTTATTTACAGAAAATACATTGCTTAAATTTTATCAAACTTTATTGAAATATTTTTTAATGATTTTAATACAACATTATAATCAAAGGTCAGGTCTCTTCGTTTTGTCACTGATTTTATTCTGAAATTTCTAAATATCAGAGACAAAATTGCTTTCATTTGAATCATTGCAAATTTGGTTCCGATACAAATTCGAGGTCCGGCGCTGAATGGTATAAAATCATAAGCCGATCGATTTGACATATTCTGCTTTAAAAATCTATCAGGTTCATATAGTTCTGGGTTCGGATACACTTTAGGATTTCTATGTAATTCATAAACATTTATAAAACAAGTAGTTTTGGCCGGAATTGTATGTTCGCCTATATATACGACATCTCTGGTATAGCGCATAAATATTGGTACGGGAGGAAAGAGACGCAATGACTCTTTAATACAGTTCTCCAAATAAACCATTTTATTCGAATCTTCAATATTAAAATCTCTATCCATGTCTTCTTTATAAATATCTTTTATTTCATTTTGAATTTTTTCCTAAAACATGTAAAAAAACAGATATTATGAAAAGAACTTTAATTATTATTTATACAGGGGCAAACAGAGATGATCTTTGAAAGGAAAACATTTATGTCTCTAATAAAAGCATCATTAACATAAATGTTACTAAAATTAACCCTCACATTTGATATATAAGAAGAATTATTTACAAGGTCAAAGGATTGAGAATTTTGCAAAGAGGGAGTAATTTCAAAAATTTCACTAATCAAGGCCAATGGGTCCATAATAGTTGTAGGCAAGGAAGAGTTATAAAAAATACCCCCTACCTTGTCTCAAAAATTTCGTAAAATACCCTCTGACTATTTTTTAATTTTTACCTTACTCTCCCTTGGCATTTTTATTTTATGTCTAGTTTGCATATCTCTTGGCAAAATTTTAAAAATACCCCTACCTATACTCCCTGTCTCGGTCCGGCTTGGCTACCCTTGGTCTATGATCTATTTAAGATTAGCGTTTTTCTAGACATGTAAAACGTTATTTTCTAAATGAACAAGGTAGAGAAATAGAGGTCAATTTCTAGAAATGTCAAAACATAAGCTAAATTATGCTTCAAACCTGAATATTATTGTCGGAACCAATTAATAATAAAGTGTATGGAATAGATGTTAAAGTTGTGTCCAGTCCTCCAAACATAAGTGTTTCGATTTCAGACTTTATTTCTTCGTCCGTCCAATAGTCTGGATATTGAATTTGTTGTCGTAAAAGATAATCTAGATAACTTTCTATTCTATCGTTTTCCTCATTACTATCAATAACAGAATCATCAGATATTTTAGCGAAGTTCGATTGATATGAATTAGTCTTTCTTTCAATTAAGAGCTTAAATATTTATAGAAATCCATTAAAATTTAGTTTGACTGCATTCACAATCTGTGTTTACCATTTCAGCAAATTTATTTGTCAATTTTGTAAGTTTCAAGAATCTTTTACCAGTATTTGTGTTATAATAGATCAGGTCTGCTTGATCTTTTGCAGAATGCAGTCTGTGAATAATTAACTTGATGGTTTCTTCAAATGATTGCATATAAAGCAGCCCTAGTTTTGGCTGATTATCTATTTTGAAGCCAATAGCAGTTTCTTTTATAAACAGATTAATTAATAAATATTAGCTGAGATTAATAATAAATAAGTTATTTGTTTTGCTGTTTTAAGTATATAAAGGACGGAAATGATTTGACACTATTAATCGAGGTAGCCAAGAGGGTATAGCTCAAATACTCGATCGATAGAATCGGGTTATGACTTGATCTATTTGCCAAAAATTCCAACTGACTTTGGGCCGAAGGCAAATTTTTACCTTACTTCCTACTAGGGTCAGGACTTGTGGACCCAAAACCCATGAAACCCAACCCGATCCCAGACGTGTTTGGGTTGGGTTTACGATTTAATAATTTTGGCGGGTTGAGCGAATTTTACAAAGTTAGTTACTGGTCAGGGTTGGGTTGGGTTTAGAAAATCATCACAAGTCCAGAGCTTACTTCCTACTTTGCTTTTTCCATATTTACCTAATTTTTTCCAAAACTTGTCAAAATACCTCTGCTATGCAAAAACAAAACTCAATGTGTTTAATTATGCAAAATTTTAGGGTAGATGGTTATTTGTCCATTCTACTTTACACCCCTACAAAACCAGGTGGTTTGCTTTAGTAGTTTGGAACAATGATTACTTAAACATACTGTATTTCAAAAATATTAAAAGGAACAATATTAGTGTTAAACTCGTATAATTAGATTTTCTCTTTGCATATTTGTGTTATATTGCAAACTTGACAAACCAAGAATAATGTAAACCAGCGATGCAGATTTGGAGATACGCGCATCATCAAAATAATAGACTAATAATTTATAAACTTTAAAAAAGATACACTGGAAGGAGTTCGTGATTCATATATTACTGTTTATAAGTAAAGGAGAGGTTTAAAAATATCAATTGAATGAATACAAACGAAACAATAGTTTTATTTATATTTCATTTCAAGTGTAAAGCAGCAATTCCAATCTCGGCCTAAATTCATAGAATACACATTAGGTTTCGCTACTGTTTTTGGTCTAAAATTAAGAGCTTATATATGAAGTTAGTCTATCTTTAATTCAAATATAAACTACGTTTCGTAATCCGAGTGAGAAATACTGTGAATACAAGTCTTTGCGAGCTTTTAGACTCTCA
>JAQFXN010002686.1:0-12165 GCA_034693365.1 Liacarus xylariae
AAATATTAAATTATATTAGATTACAGACAAAATATTGATTAGAAAGTGATTTGTCCTCAAAACTAATGAATCGTTTGTTTGCAAACAACTGATTGACTAAAATATGAATCCATTGTGTGATTGAATGGAGAAATGGAGACAAAGAGAGACAACACAGGGCTTCAGATCAATACCTATACTAATGGCGACTATAAGGGAGACAACAGTACACTAGTCTTCACTCAATCATATGTTATGTCAATTAATTTAAATAATCTATAATAATATCAAAATTCAAAATCCATTACTTAATCGTATTTTACATTAATTTAAAATTGAAATTCATATCAAAACTGTATAACTATTTGAACCCAACTCTACGTTAATTCAATTATTTATTCATACAATTCATTGATTTTTCCCAAACAATACAATCACTTGAGAGACATCTGTCGACCAATGGATTGTCTAATAGTTTGAAACTATTTTTAAATCTAAAATAAAGTAGAAATTAATACATTTGTTATAAGAAATATTTTTTAACAACACTTTAATCGGAGTTAAATATAGTTTTTATAATTTATTCAAAAAATGGGTTTCAAATAATTCACTTAATTTCAATAAATATAATGTAATTGTGCGCCAATGAAGACAATTAGATTTTTTATTTCCCAAATATCTGCACAATTAATAGTTTAATTCCCACAAGAGATCATCCAATTTAAAGGATTTTGAAATTGTGCACAAATAGGTATTAGTGCTTAGAGTTTCACTATTAAAATAAGTAGTAATTCGATAAACAAATCAAAATATAAATTAAAATGCGATTCAATAATGAATTGAATATTTTTTTTTAAAAAAAGTTAAAAATAAATGAATAAAAGTTAAAATTCAAGTTTAGAATAAGTGAAAAATTATCATTAGTTGTAATTATGTGATCCAAACGGCTGTTTTCTATCAGTCCTCATGTTTGACTTGACTTTGTCCACCAGTTGTTCGTTCTCTTCTTCGTCTTCACTCTCTTCTCCTTTAAATCTATTAAAAATTTATAATAAAATAAATAAAAATCAAAAAGTTATTAGAGATTCAAACCTTTTCTTAATACTAATAACGAATTGTTTCCAATCAATAGAATCCATGGAATCATTGAGAATGGAATCAATATCTGTGCAAATCTTATTCATCTCTCTCTTCATCTTCTTGTGCTGACGTTTATAGTACATCCACTGACACATTATTGAATCATTTTTCATCTTTTCGTTCTTCAGCTCAGACCTGGTCTCTCGACAAGTGTCCAAATAAGTGCCCAACTCTTCGTTCAATTTGTTGTTTTCGGTTTGGATTTCATTGAATTTTGTTTCCAACTCTTCTCTATCGCTCTCAACGGACAACAACTTCTTTTCCCAGACCTTCGCCTGACTTAGAATCAAATCAAAATTTCGTGCTTTTATTTTCTTCTGTTCCTCGAATTGCATAATCTTTTTCTCCATTTCCTTAGTCCTGAGCGCCTGTTCTTCTAAAAACACTAAATCATTCTTTAGTTTTTGATTTTCTAATTCCAAACAAATTATCTTTTGATTCAGTTCTTCATATTTGTGCTTCACTTCATTGAATTCCTCTTCCATTTGGTTCTTCTCACAGATTACGGGTTCAATCAGTTTCTTTTCGATGTCCTTTAGTTCTTGTTCTTTGGCTGAGAGTTGACTCTTTAGTGTTTCCACCTGTGCCTCCATTTCCTTACATTTCAAATTAATCATCTTTTCTTCTAAACCCAAGAAGTCTTCTAAACCGCCGCAAGAATTAAATTCAATTAGGTTTTGGGTTTGAGTCAAATTGTTATCATTCATGACTTGACTCAATTCAATTAAGTACTGGATTTGTGTCGAAGTGTTTTCATTCCTTTCTTCAATCGGTTCTGAATCTGGTTTTGGGTTTTGAATCAAAACATTTTCAATAATGTCTTCAATCGGTTCTGAATCTAGTTTTGGGTTTTGAATCAAAATATTTTCAATAATGTCTTCAATCGGTTCTGAGTTTTGAATCAAAACATTTCCATTCGTGTCGTCAATCGTTTCAATTAAGTTCTGGGTTTGTGTCGAAGTGTTTCCAATCATGTCTTCAATCGGCTGGAAATCTAGTTCTGGATTTTGAGTCACAACGTCTTCAGTCGTTTCAATCGAGTCCTGCGATTCAATAATCCAATGCTTTTCATTCAATCCTTCATTCAATTCAAATAATTTCAGATTTTGTGTCAAATTGTTGTCATTCCTGTCATCGATAGTCATCTCTTCAATAGTTTTCATCAAGTCTTCAATCAAGTCCTGCGTTTCCAATAAAGTCTTTCCACTCATGTCTTCACTCGACTGCAGGACTGGAATTGGATTTTCAAAACAATTAAATGAATCCATAATTAAAACCAAAAACAAAAATATATTCAAAACATTGAATATTTAGTCTAAAAGTCTAACTGAAGTGAAAATATTTAAACTTAAAGTCAGAACACATTTGATTGGACGCAGAGTTTGGCACAAAATCACTGTCTTTTACAACATTTCATACATTAATGACGTGTTTTTACATTAGAGTCTTCAGCGATAACTCGAAGTTAAAGTCTTGGACTAAGGTTTTGTAGATTTAGTGTCCATTCAAACCACACTCACTTTGAAGTCGAAGCCATACTTTCTCTTTCGGGCGACCCGTAGTCGAGCGAAGGGCTCAGTTAGCCATAGGAGAGCTGCCAATAGGGCTAATATACCGACCGAATGAAACAAACCATCGTATGATTGAAAAGTATCCCTAAAATAGCCGACAACTATAGGTCGACCCAAAGTACTTATGCCCACAACAAAGGCAGAGGTGCCCAAAGCGACGGGCAGTCGGCGCAGACCCACGTATTCCATTGTGAGTACACTGAAGAGGACAATAATGCTTCCGCTGACAAACCCCAAGGCTATAGTCATAACCAATAATATTCTGAATGTTTTGGACGCCGGAGTCATGAAAATCAAAACTCCAATCAATAGAATACAAATGGAGACGATATTCCTCTTCCGCACTAAACGCTTGTCCGCTAACAAACCGGAAGCAAGTCTTCCGAACAGATCTGCGACAGCAAACGAACTCAAGAGTATAACCGCCTGATTGTTAGACATTCCTCTGTCTATTGAAAAGTCAATGATAACCATCTGATGAGTCATCCAACTGAAGGACAGACAGTTGTGTTAATCATATGGTTTAGTGTTTCTAATTGTAGTGATTGTAGTCATACTTACGCCCACTGAAAGCTGACATGAGTTAGACATAGAATTATATACAAAGGATTATTGATCACAGAATAAAAGATTCGGACGTTTTTCTTCAAAACATGTTTTTTGGGTTCTGTTTGACAGGCCTTGTCATTGAGCACATCGTCGATGGACTGCTCCTCAAAGTAGTTCTGTTTCTCTACACACACGCAGTCGTAATCCAATAGAAAACTTCTCATTTCATTCATTTCTTCGAGATTTTCTTCGAGTTGTTCTTTGCCCTCAATCAGTGATTTGGTAACAAAGTTGTAGACTCTGTCGGAAGTGTCCTCGACTTCAATGTAATTGTGATCACAACTACACATATGATTAACGATCACTGAATGCATTTGATTTCTTTTCATATTTGTATTCAGAATAACAAAAGAATTCTTCTTCTCTTTCGATGCCTTCCTCTTCACTCGTCTCGAATCCGATATCACAGACAACTGTTTGTGAACTCCTTTGAAAAGTTTATTCACTTTGTAATCAGGAGTGGCAGGTCTTAGAAGCAGAGCAAATGGCAGTGCGTTTAACATAATTCCGCCGATTATAAGACAACAGCCATTGAAATCATATTTTGATAAAATGTATTCCAGTATTGGAGGGAATATAAACGACCCGATAGTTCCGCCGGCGTATGAGATTGCTGCATTTGTGCATACATTCAGTTTCAATTTACTCGTTAATTCAATAAAAGTTTTAATATACAAATTCTTTAATACCGGTTGCAGTGGCTCTGAATCTCTTGAAATATTGGGCTAATATTACAGGCGTTTGCATGAAAGACAAACCAATTCCAAAGCCTTAATATTGAATATATTATGAACAATTAGCATACATTTTAGGTCTAAAAGTTGTATAATTGTTGGATACCCTGAATAATTCCAATATAAATAGTTATCTCAATTAGAGAATTGGCCCAAAAACATAAAATGATTCCCAACGCAGATATCAATGAACCGATTGATACGAGTGATCGCATGGAAATGAATGACAACATTAAGCCTGCGATCGGACCTGATTTGAGAATACAGTATAGACTAAATCCAAAGTTCACTTCAGAAATAAATTCAATTCAAAGCTCACCCGACAAGTGATGGATAGAAGTGCAGAGACAGAAAGGCCAGGACGCGGCCTCTCGGGACACATCGTAATCGTTCAGAATCTGAACGAATAAGACTCCATAGGCTCGGACTAAACCAAATGTTATACCATTGATAAATGCACAGGAAATTGATATAACCCACGCCCAGCCCTGATCTGGGGTCACATGAATTATCATAGTCTGAGCCTTTGCCTCACTGTTGGTCCTATCCATTGGTTTGATTTAATCAAATTATTTTCGGTTTTTCAAATTAAATGTCATTTTATTGATTCAAAACCTGAATTGAAATTATTTTATTGATGCAAATCGTATTTTACTCTTCGAAGTTGTGAATGACTTGCGTTCATTCATTAGTTAACTAACTATTCATTTAGTTTTTGCAATTCATTGAAAGTAAAAATAAAGTAAACATAAATTTATTCAAAAGTATTTATATATTGTTTCTGAAACAATAGAATTGGATTCAGTGTTTAACAATTTGTCAAGTTATTAATTCCAAGCTATTTAGTGATTACTTGGAAAATCAATTAATTATTTAGCAATCTTTACATTTTTGTAATATGTATTACGTGTGCTATCTTTGTTTTAACCATTGGATGATTGTTATTGATTTCATGTTTTCTTATTTCTTTAACATTCTTCGAGTTCTTATGTTTAGATTCATTGTCTTCATTATTATAAACGAGGAGTTTTTCTAAATTAAGGAACGGCGCCTCTAATAATAGATAGAGAACGAGAGCCAATAGATTGCTTAAAGTTATTACAACCAATCCATTGCATAACTAAAGAAAAATTTAATTAAGAAAAATAAATAAGAATTGACAATTGATTTGATTAGGGATATGCGAACTTTGCCACTGACTGCGAGTGACTGATGCGGCACAAGTGATGCCTCTGTGTGTGTATGTGAGTGCAAATGCTATAATACTGTAACAGTGCTTTTCAAAATAATAGGTTTCCTAAATAAAGTGATATAACTTTTAAACCATTTGAGATAATTCTTTGAAATTTCTATTTTTTATACAAAACATTTAGACAAATATGTGTTGTGAGTGGCATTCAGATCAGATTAATGGTTTAGTCTGTATAAAAAAATTCATGTCACATAAAAAATGAGTAAATTTTGTGAAATAAGGACAAAACATGTTTTTACCCAAAAGTAAATAAAATAAGAGAATCAGATCTGTCGGACTATAACTGCAATTCATTCCAATCACTCATTTGTTGCTTGGATTGAATTTTCTTATAATTTCGTTTATATTAGTTTTAATGCATACTTAATACAAAATTATTGATTATAAATTTAGGGCAAAAGAAAAAGTAAATAGTCTTTAATTCTTATTGTTTTTTGAAGTCACAACTATAACCCCCATCGCTGCCTATCCTCTCTATTAAAAAAATTAATTCTGAAAAAATTAGCAAAATTAGAATCTAAAATAAGACAATTGTTCAATTTGGGTGCGTAAACAGATGCAATAATTGTTTAGTATTAGTAAAGTCCCCTGACTGGCCAACACTATCTTCTATTGATAATTACTAAAAGATATTCTTCAGAGGTTAATGGATGGGATAAAAACCCTAAACTCCTTCATATCCTAAAATTCAATATATTTGTATTGACTTTCTATTGCTCGAGCGTTTGAAACCTATCTTTTTGAAACAATTTTTGACACTAAGTTTTAACAAAAGTGCGTACAGACTAAACCATTTACCTGATCTTAATGAAACTTACACCACATATGTGTCTTATATTTTGGGACAAAATATCTAAAATTCATTAAATTATTTCAAAGGGTTTCAAAATTATATCACTTTTTTCATCAAACCTATCTTTTTGAAACTCACTGTATCTATAAAATTGATGGATCAGTGTTTTGTAAGTTCATCTCTTCTTTTACTGTAGATTCTGTTTTAATTGTATAGAATATATTGCTAGATCTTACGGGAGTGTGGGATAGTGTAAAATGGCATTATCTTGATTTGCAATCAAAATCAATGAATTGAGTTTCTTTGTATACATGAATATTTTGTCTATCATATATTGCTTTGCGCACACTGTAGTCATTCTATTGTCGCACATCCCTCGTTAGTTTAATGTCTAGAAATTTACGAACAAAATCAAAATGAGTCCAATCTGTAACTGATTTTTTGGTAAAAAATATGATAAAAATGACCACCAAATGGGCTAAATATACACCAAAACTTAATCGATTCAACGGCACAAATAGTGAATTCGATAGTATTTTATTGATGATTCCTATCAACAAATAAGTTTTCATCGATTAGTTATATAGCTTTTCGTCGATAGCTTTGTATTTCTTTGATATTTTATGCTCGATATTAATAATAATACCCCTAAAATATAGTCTATAGAAAGAATTATGGTCATTTTCGATATAATTTATACCTCCTTTTCCAATACAAGACATATATGTAATCCATGACAGACCAATGCACCAAACCGTTCGATTTAGGCTGGAATATAGAATTGAAGACACTCTAGTGGGTTGAACCCCATTATTCCAAGGATATGCAGATAATATCACTGATAAACATAAGAGTGGAAAACATATCCAACCGATGAAACTATTTTTCTTTAATATAAAAATATTAATCAATTTTGCTAAAAGTGTAGAAATAATATTTAAATTTCAATTAGAATATCATTTTATCAGAATTTTATTCTCTCAGGTATTTGTAGTGAAATGTAAGTTAATTAATCAAAACCTGAGAAATTTTAAAATCATCTTTTGTGTTGAGTATTAGATATCCGACAAATATTCCCATACAATAAGGACCCAAATGTTGATACGTTGGCAAATATGCATATTTTAAATGATAATCCACATAACTTTTTGGAGAAGATATGTTTTTATGTACAAATACCTAAAGATTTGCATTCTTAAAGACATTTCTTACTCAAGATTAATGGTGTGATCACTAAGCAGTGTTGGATATAAATTGCCGTAATATGTCATTAATGCAGACCCTATTATGGATGTTATCAGAACTATTCCGTTTAGGAGCAAACCATAAGTCTTATTCCTTTTAGTGAATCATATAATTGAAAATTAATGTATAAAATGTTAGAAAGGTTTGTATTCAAAATATTTTTTTTTCTCATTGTAGTGCTTCAGCACTTAAACTATAAAACATATTTATCGCACATTTTCATACCAGTAAAAAGTGAAAATTATAATAATAGCGCCCAAAAACATTTGGAACTCTGCGCTTAAATACCAGGTGCTTATCAAACACTAAAACGAATAAAAATTGCAATAAATATGAATTCATTTTTATTCATTTAATGTTATTATCTTATATAAATTAATGTTTGACTTACAATTTGATCAGGGTCCGACCAATTGTTAATTAATAATAAATTTCTCCACCAATTATTCTTGCAAGATTTCGATACATAATCATCAATATTGTCGTCGATTAGAATTGGACCTAAAATACAAGAATTTAGGGATAAATGCAATATTTTAGATAAATATTAAGAAATACATTAAAATAATTACCGGTACTAAAGAGAGGCCATAAAAAGTTGATGGCTATTATACCACAAAGAGATGGAATGATTCTGTTAACAAGAAAATGGCATAATTGTCAATAATTACATAACGATAGAGTGGATTAATATAATACCGAACTAATCGATGCAAAACTAATAGAAAGATATTTATTTTGCCATTATTTCTCTCTAAAAGAGGTAGAATTGCATTAATAGCTAATAATCCGCTGCAAAATAACAAACAATAACTAAGAAAAAAAATTGAAAATAAAATATTTAATAATTAAATATGTACCTGATGAAAAAGAATGACTCGACCAGAACCCACATATTGAAAACAAACTGAAACAGGAGAGTTTGTGGCACTTGTCTCACTTGTTTAAGATTTTCTATTTATTATAATTAATTCATTATAACTACTAATAGCTGTCATTCGGATAAAGAATTAGTCTCACTATAACTCCATTGTATTTTATAAAAGCCACCGAAAGTATATGTGTGATCGACAACCGTCCAAATTATTGTCAAAACTCGAATTCCATTCAATGCAGTCATATTGCGGTTGCATTTCGAAGATATGGACATCAATTGATTCAGATTTTTGCCGACAGACCAACACTCAAATACTTTTAACAGATATGCTTTGGAATTGGGATCGCTTTGAAAATTATGAATGACTGAAGCGATCAATACTAAAGTTGTCATCAGTCCTAACAGAACTCTATATTTTTTTGATAAAAATGTTTTAAATCAACATTTTGTAAATTATTTAAAATGATTGTAAAGTATTTACAACAAAGAATGCAATAATTACATGAAATTAGATAAATGACTGAAGTAAACTGTTTTTCAATAATTTAACCCGTTCACTTTATTTACAGTAAGTAATACTGTATTTGGGAAGCTTTCATAATACAATTTCATGCTTGGTCTCTTTGATGTTTAAGGTTGTGTATTTCCCTTGTTTATCCAACAACGAAATATTAGGCAAGTTAAGTTCATATAAACTTATATTACTCCTAAAAATTTTGTGATTATCACTGATTAGTAACCTGATTGCACGTAACTTCTTTGAATTTACTACAGTAGTATGAGCGACATAAATTATACAGTATATCACCGTATTATGAACTACATAGCTGAATTACTTTAATTAATTAAAAATTTTTCTAATAATTTCTAAAAAATAATTGAATTTGTTACATTACAATCTAAGATTCCCGAAAATTTTTAGGGCACTCATTACTAATGAGTCATTAGGCTTAATGTTATTTATGTGGTTTAGCGTCTTATAGGTTAATATAAAATTAATTTTCCAAAAAGTTTATTACAAAAGTTATATGGAATAAATATTTTATTCATTATTAAATTCAATTTATGTGAAGTCTACTAACTTTCAACTCTCTATTAAATGTCACAATATTTGTGTATAAATTAATCTATAACTGACTGGCTATCTATTGGACATTTAAAAAGTCTATATAAATAGACTCAGAGCCACAAAATTGGAAACGAAGCTATATGCAGTCTATTATATTTGTATGCAAACCTCTTTCGTAGACACTTTATCGAAAACCATTTTATCAAAGTCTATTTGATCGAAACAGTTAATCGTTATTTTTTTGAAAACTAAAGATATTCAATGAGTAAAAATGTTTCATTTCGGACATTTTATGGAATCCTATTGAGTATATTAAAATTCTGATTTTTTAAATGTCTAGTAAAAATTTTAACATATCACATTTTTTGACCAAATGGGCTTTTGGCTAAATGGGTTTAGATTAAATGCATTTCGATCAAATGGTTTTCGATAAAGTGTCCGGCTACCACTTAAAGCACCAATTAACACAGTAAGATGATATTTCTATTTTTTAAGGAAGCCAATAGCGAAGGAATGGGTTAACGTATTCATTCATAGAAAATTCTTAAAACAGATTATGTTTTCGAGTTTGAAAGTATTACCAATCGATTCAGCATGTGCGACTTAGTTTGAAACGATGTCTCATTTTAATATTTAATTTTATTACATCAGCTCCTCTAATCAGCGACAGTAGAACTAAATATTATTTAAGTGTATCAAGATGAAATAATTCTAAATTTTGTCAAAAGGATACCAAGTTAATTCTTAATTTTCTATAAAATACATTTTAAATTTTTAAAAAGTTATAAAAATTTAGCATGTACGTTCATTGTCCTATATGTACCAAATGAGCAAAATTGAGGAAAATTCACGAAACACCTATAAATTGTTTTTAACTTTAGTTTTTGAGCTAGAACAAATGTACATTAAGCGACCAAGGTCATTTTAATAAAATAAAATATATTATTGAATATTCCCATCTCAAGATTCCATAGTTGGAAAATTCTTCTTATCGAATTAAATTAGTATACATCTAGCTAAAGCCATGAAAAACCCGTCCATGCCATCTATTTTGACAACGGCTGTATATTCTCCATAATTAATATTAGTAAGAATTTTACAAAAAGATACTTTAATTTTACAAATAGATAATTAAATCAAAGAAGCTTAACTGACATCGGGGGCAAAGTCTGGCCATTCATGGAATTATTGATTCCGTATTTATTTTACTATTTGATAATATACAGAGATTTTCAACAGCGAAACATAGTTTTTTAGTGAAGCAAAACTAATAGCAGAGTCGAGACAATTTCGTAAATACGATTTTTTTCTTGGAGCTCAGACCTGTCGTAATTACGGAAATCTTCACCGATCAGGAGATAAGGATTAAAATAAGAGCCCATTTATGTTTCGAAAATTCCAAAATTTTGATATAATTCCGAAAAACATGAGTTCATGAAGAATCTTATGGTAAAAATGAATAAAAAATCATCTCCAATAAAAAATTAAAAAATTTTAAAAATTGTAGAATATTTGACAAACATTTATCGAATTATCAAAAACTTCTTTTTTCAATGATTTTTCAGAAAATTTGATTTTATCAATCGTGAAAGAAAAATTAAAGTTTTTACTAAAGTTCATTTTTTCTTTTATTTGTATTCAGAAAAAATGTCCATGATATTCGATGAGTATCCATGATATCCCACTTTAAAAATTGACAATATCTATCAACTTTGTAATTTAAAACTGCTACCTTTAACCTCCCTCTCCCTTAAAATAATCAAAATTTTTATTTTCAATTCCGAAATTCCAGTGTTTTCGTTCCGATTTTACGAACGAAATTTATCACTTTTTATTCCGAAATTGTATAGTCTCTGCTAATCAGTTTTAACCAATGAAGCAAAATCTTTATTTGTTATATAATTTAATTAATAAGTTTTAAATTTTAATGTAATTGAAATTAGTTTTTGTTTCAGATTTATAAAACTATTGAGTCGTTGGAAAGTTTTATATTATTTTTTTATTTATGTTTAATTCGATATTTATTTATTATTTAAACGAAATGTCAAACAATATATATTAAGGAAAAATAGTTTGCTATTTAATGTAATTATTGCACAGTAGGCTCAGTGGCATTAGATTCTATGTTTTTAGTAATGAGAGTGCAATTCCATTACAGTTTGTTTTCATTCATTCATTCATTCATTCATTCATACACTCATTCATTGTGTGCAAACATCGCTTTATTTATGACTGTTGTCTACTAAACAAAATCACTATTTTGGGACTCAATTCCTCTATTCATTCAATACATATAAATACAAGTTATAGTTAAGTCCAGAGATCATGATTTGTGATCCACTTTCGAAATTTCCGGATTCTCGCAAAAAATATATATATTTGTGACAGAGATGGAGAGTAAGGAAATGAAATCATTGATACAAACATAACATTTTTTCAGATCAAAAACATTCAAATAGTTATACAGAAAATGCATTAATATTTCAATATTTTTTACTGAATTCTCATAAAAATGATATCAAATGGCTATTTATATGTAAAGAAAATGCATAAATGTATGAATTGACTCTTATTTTAAACCAATATAGATATAACAAGCGAAAAAAGAAATGAATGAACCATTAATATGAGCTTGTAGAATTTAATATTGATTAAAATAACAGATATCCCTCATATCCGGGTAAGGGTTAAACCCGAATATATGATATTTGCTTTCAAAGAAATAGCTATCCATTGTGTATGTGTAAATATGTATAAAACCCATCTCACAGAAATTGGTGTACTTTTCTCGCTATCAATAAAGAAATTAATTAACTGGCACGAATAAGGGCCTAAACGTCATTTGAATTGTTGGACTATTTCATACAGAATTATATCTGAATTAAAATTAATTAGC
>JAQFXN010002687.1:0-12164 GCA_034693365.1 Liacarus xylariae
TTTCTTCAATTCTCTCTCTCTCTCTCTCTCTCTCTCTCTCTCTCTCTCTCTCTCCCCTCCTTTCTGTAAACTTCGAAACTTTTAACGCTTAAATTAAATCTGAAAATATTCTTTTCCTTATATTTTATGTGTATTCAAATGAAGTACAACAGCGTAATGTTTAAGACTTAACTAAGTAATAGCCATTATTATCATATAGAATAAGAGCTGTTCCTTAATTACGTGAATCAGAGATAACCAAGTGAATAATACTAGCTTAATTTTAACTAGCACAATCAAAATTTTAAGCAAATTTTAAGCTATTATATTTTGATTGAATATTGTTAAATATAATCGATTGCAGATTTTAACAATATTATATTCGTCCCTTTTCAGAATCGTCTGACCATCCCTGCAAATATTCTACTGTATATTACTGTATATCACCCTATCCAACTTATGAGGGATGAGTGGAAAAAAGAAAGGAGAGAACGGGAGAGAGAGAGAGAGAGAGAGAGAGAGAGAGAGAGAGAGAGAGAGAGAGAAGTAAGGTATTTATATTTAGCAAAACCCATTTGGCGTTTTAATTAACATATTTAGAAACTCATGGCTCCTTTAAAAACAGTTGTGAATAAGTAAAGTATTTTTGTTTGCCATCACTAATAGCCTTATAAAATCTTAGAAAATTAGACACAAAATAAAATGAGTTTAAAGCTTGAAAATTAAAGACTTAAGAAAATTCGTTACAGAATTTATTACTTATTACTGAATGTGTAGTGGAATAGAAAAATTGTTTGAAAGGGTTAAACAGTTTACGGGATAACTAATAGCTTTGCAAAATGTTTAGAAATGGCATAACTGAACACAGAGTTCGGCAAATAATATATTCTTTTTAAATATTTGAAATTCTTTCAGCAAAATAATAATAACTCAATACTAACAACATTTTTATACCTCTCCTTCTATACAAATACTCTCTCTCTCTCTCTCTCTCTCTCTCTCTCTCTCTCTCTCTCTCTCTCCACATATTAATTATAGTTTTTGGTGTTTATTCTCAAACAATAAAATTTGTGAAACAAAAAAAAAATATTTCTGCTTTTACTCTCCATTAGTAGTCATACAGAAAAAGCGATTTTTAAGTATTACATAACAAGAAAGAGAATAACATTTTTATGTTTGTGAGTATTCTGTCGTTTCGGGAGAACCGCTGAAAAATCCTCGATTCGGTTATAATAATAAAATAAAACGCAAAACTAGTTTCACATTCAAAATGAATGCCTAAATACCGGTCATAAATGGTTTTTAACGAGTAGTTAGTCCTTTGAATTAGAGAATAAGCTTAAGTGAGAGGAATTGTACAGAATATAAGTGAAACAGTGATAGTTAGAGAATAAGAGAATGAGAGTAAGTGGTGCTGTAATAAAAACAAAATAATAGTAAGCCCTGAGTACAGGGATAGATGCTCTGTGAGATCCAGGTGTAGGTTATTAAATGAATTGGTCATCACATGAATACTAATAGTTAGTTAAGAGAAGAGAAGAGAAGAGAGAGAGGAGAGGAGATGAGATGAGAGGAGAGGAGAGGAGAGGAGAGGAGAGAGAGAGAGAGAGAGAGAGAGAGAGGCGTATATATCGTTAGGCCCTAGTATATATTACAAGTGCCAAATGCGAAGGATATCGGGAATAAAAAGCTAATAAAAGAGAGAAAGAGACACAACTTAAGGCTTTTTTCCTATCATTCTATTCACTCCTTAATTTGTAATCCAAAACCTTTTGTATTCGGTATTGAAAAACAGAAAACAAAACAAAAAACTAATTTACATTTGAAAAGAAATTCTCTTTTAAATAGGAATTTAAGTTTTAAAATTAGCGATATTTCTTAGAAAACTCTATTCTAAGAGAAGAAAGATGAGATTATCAATTAATAAATGGCTAAATTTAATTGCCAGAACACATATAGTATAGCCTTCAGAACAGACTACCCGTGACTGAGCGCCTATGCTATTAATTATTGGCCATTAAATTCATTATACGCCCTATTATTTGATACGATATTAATTGCAAAACTAATTTTACACATTTAATACAGAAAATGAAATTTCTTTTTTTTTGCATTTAATCTCATTATTGGGTTGTGTTTTGCAATGACATAGACAGTCAGCTCTTGTCGGTTAGCATCTGCGGTGCATTTATCCAAATATATATTTTTTCATATATTATATATAATAATATAATATAATTATTTCACAACAAGTTATAAAATTCTGTGACAGAGATAGAGAGAAAAAACACTAGTTTATGTCACGTCCACATCAGTTCCAGGCCATCATCGGAAACACAATTAATTTGTTGGTCACGTCCACAGACACTCTACTCTCCACTCCTGTCTCACACACACACAGATATTTCCGGACACTCGTTATGTTCGAGCAGCTAATGATTATATATACTATTATATAGTATAATGAGATCTAATGAAACCAACAGTTGAACATAGTTTAGAGATAGTCTTAAAGCCTAACCAACAGACAGAAACAAAAAAAGGAAAGACCGAAAGTCAGAAATTCATTATAAATATATATAACAGTCTAATGAAATCAACAGTGAATTCAAAATTAGATAAAAAAAAGACTATTAAATGGGAATTAAAAATTAAAGCTGAGAATCATATTTTAGTTGACTTTCCTCTCTTCTCCTCTCTCTCTCTATCTCTATCTCTATCAATAGATATAAGTTATATAATAATTAATTTTGTCGCTAAAATAAAATTATAGCATATTATAAGCAATACTTAGTATTAAAATCATTATTCACCTAATTATATGATAATATCAGTTACTATATTCTGATTCTCATCTGTTTTTTTTGTATTTAATATTTTGCTAATTATTATTAGATTCACGGCTTTTATTGTTTGTTACTATTGACGGGAATTTCAAACTTTTTATTTTATTTTATTATTTTGTTGTGCTTTCATCTCATTTATTATAATCAATTCATTCATTATTATTCTAATCATTAATTATTTATTATAATTCCTCTCCAATTCTCTCAGTTCTGTGTCCTGTCTTTCCGATGCGTTTAGAAATTGCTTTTTAAAAACTTTTTGTTTTTTTCGCTTTTTTATGTATTTTACGAAAAATTCCTTTTAAATTATTAAAAATGTTTTTTCATTTGTAAAACTAATCTCTCTTTTCTTGAATAGTAATTAATTCCACTTAATTAAGTGATAATTTATTTTTCATTTAACAAAAATGATTTCATTTCATTTAAACCAAAAGAGAAAAAAAATTGAAAAATATAAAGGAATTAAATAATAAGAGATTATAGGAACAGATCTTATTTTTGACGTGAATTAAGACAACCACTGATTGATAGATATTTTACATTTATTTGAGAGATCTGTCTGTGAATGAACTGTAAAATTCTAATTGAGTTACGTTAGAAGAAAACACATTTATCTAATCATTTATGTGTAAATAAGGCTCAGAGAATGTATTTTTTTGGACATAAAATATTTTAAATTCATTGAATGTTTAAATAAATTAATACAAATTGCAGTTTATATATACAAATAACACAAAAGGCCAACAGATCTGTACAAAAACTGCAGTTTAATAACTGTTTAGTATAATTGCTTAAACAACGGTTTGGAATCAGAGGCGCGGAATAGGGTATTGCTTAAAATCTGGCATGTGATTCTTTACCAAACAGGCGGAATGTGGCAAGCTTAATCAAACTAAAAGTTATAGAATCATTTGACACAAGCATCAAAATCATGAGATCGAAATCATGAAAACTATAAATAATTTTGTTGTTGTAAAAATTACCAGTTAAAAGTGATTTATAGATTGAATTCTTTATGGAAAAGAGCAGGGGTCGGCCAAGTCAGAGCGGGGTATTCTGAGAAAATTTTGCCAAAAAGTCAGAGGGTTTACTTTTTTGAAATTTGATAAATGCATAGGGGTAAAATAAAGTGAAAATACGACTTTGTGCGCCAGTTGTAGTCAGTGGGTATTTTGCAAAATCTGGGATATTTATGCTATGCCCCTCATTGGCAACTTCCCGTTAAAGAGTGTCATATGAGCTTGGTGGAAGTTTTTTTTATCTGTATAATAATTCATTTTGTGTCTTTTCAAAAAAATTTTAATAGTTTTTCTTATCATCAAGGGAGCTAAATAGTTTGCTATTTTTAGTATGCTAAATTTATTTTGTCTAATCAGATATTTTCGTAAAGCTGATTCATAAATAAATGATAATTGATACATTTTGAGATCTGTTCATCCAGATTCAGATAATTTTCTGTTAAATGTTAATTGTCATGTTATGAAAAAGAGAATTTTATTATAGACACTTGTAAAATTATACATAAAATAATCTCTTTATGATTTTTATGTCTGCGCATCTCTGACTATTAATTTATATTCAAATCTATTGATAATAATGGACATGGCTTTCAGGCGATGGAATGAAAATTATATATAAACAGGAAATATCATACGAACAGAGAGAGAGAAAGAGAAGTTATTTCTATATTATTTTTTTCATTCTTTTATAGAAAAATTATAATTTGAATGATAGCTTTGAAAAGCATTGATAGACAGACAATAATAATTATAAACACATAAGAAGAAGAAGAAGAGAGAGGGAAACAGATTTACATAAAATTCAAAAGAAATTTATGTTTAAATTATGGAAAAATATTTATAAATTACTTTAAACAATAGATTTAGATATTTTGAAAAGTTGTGTGGAAAACATGAAGACTATAGACTATTTAGGAATATATATATACTGTATATATATATATAAAATACAGTATAATTAGTTTGAAATATATCTAAATATATAATGAATAGAATATTTGAATCTTTTTTTCCTAACGATCTCTTCTCTCTCCTATTCCTCCTCTCCATCTCCATTTCCTCTGAGGCATCTGTTAGCGCACAGGTATTAATGAAAATATATTTATAATGTTTGACATGTCTTCTCTCTATATCTGTTTCTAATGGACAGTTCATCAGTGCTTTCATTGAATATATGAATAGAAATTCTTCTAAACAAAACTCTATTATTATCTCATATTAAGAAAAACTAAACGAGGAATATATTTAATATTTCTAACTTGTAAGAATTCATCTGCCCTGTCTGTCCAATTTACTAATGTATGTAAAAAATTACTTTAGTATTAATTCTTGCAAATGTTAACTAAATATTTTGGTATAAAAATTTAAATTTTAAACAAAACTCATATAAAATAATAGAATTTAAAATTTTAGAGTTAAATACATATAATAATAAGCCCATAAAATAAATTGGTAAAATTCGGTCCCTGAGCTAATATTAATCCATTTCCGTTTCGGGATTTCAGGGACTAATGATATCAAACTATAATATGCAAAATCATGTTTAGCTTAATTAAAATTAAAATAATATGCATATAAAAGCTAAAATTTAAGGGACGTATGATATGATTAATAGTTAAGGTAACACAATATCAATATTAATATTTTGTGCTATCATTTGTCATACCGTCATATTTGTTTCATTATATTATATGAAGAGCTAATAGTAATTAAACGGCGCGTAATATTCATAACTGAATTTGTTTAACTATTTTACTGTCAGTTCTCATTCAATTCACTTCTATATTCTCATAATTTAAAGACAATTTATATATATTTTTGATGATTAGTTTGCATTACTTTCAACTCACAATTGTCTGGTCTTTTGAATCAGTATTTCTAAAGCGCTAATCGTCTTTGACTTCCGTTAAAACAAAGAATATATAAAATAATAAAATAAGTAGAAGAAAGAGAAGAACAGAACTCATTGAATCATATATTCTGACAGAATAGAGACAAAACATATAATTTGTTAACAAAAAAAGAAAATATTTTTTATGATAATTATTAAGTGAATCAAAATTCAAACTAAACAAATAGCCGAGTCTTTACAGTCGATTATTGCTAATTGTATTTAATTCATTGTAAGAAAGCTAAATTTTTGTTTCGAAAATCTGAAAACCAATGTCTAACCTGTGTTTCGCTGAGATTCAAACCCCGGGCCAACTCTTTCCGTTCAGCGCCCACCACATAGTGGTTCTTCTCGAACGCGTGCTCTAACTTTAATAACTGATTCGGACTAAACGCTGTCCTAATTCGCTTGGGCTTACGAAACAGTGGCGATAGGAATGCCGGTATAGCCGCCGGATGTATGTGTGCGCCTGAAAATTGGGGATGATTTGCCATTTCCATAGGTATCGGACCTCCCATTAGGCCTGAAAACAAATAAAATTAATTAAATAAATATTTAAACGAAAGGTTCAAAAACAAAAAATATTTTAAATTATTTATAATTAATTTTTACAAACATTTTTAGTGTTTTTATATTAATTAAAAATAATTATTTTTTTAGAATTTAAGACCTTTTTTAATTAATTTTGTTAAAAAAATTAATATTCTTAAAAATTTTTTATTTCTGTTCAGAGATACCAGTAAAATAAATTGCATAAAATGCTCCCTGTCATTGATCAATCACAAAATTTTAACATGAATATTTCTTAATTCTATGCAATGTAGTATATAATTTAGCAGGGATAGCCAAAGGGATATATCCTTAATACCTCCTTCTCTGACTAAGATTTTGCAAAATACCCCTTGAATTTTTGTGCCGCAGGCAGAAATTTTGTTTTTACCCCTTTCCATTTTTATATTTTGAATTCTTATATATTCCCCCTCTGATTATTTGAGAAAATTTTCTCAAAATACCCCCATCTATACCCCTTTATATGACTTGATTTTCCTTGGTTATCCCTTTAATTTATTCTAGCTAAAATTCTGAAACAAATTGCTCAGTAAAGTAGTCATTATTATATAAAACAATATTCTGTATTTCTTGGACTTTATATTATTTCATTACATTGTATATTATATATTTTATCAGCATTCTACAAATATCTAGGTCGATCTATGAAGACCACTATAATATGCAAATTAAAATATTGTTCACATTTGTTTAATATAGGCAATGGTAAAATGTTCCTCTAATAAAACGTCAACATCTCTGCTCTTATATACAAGTGTATTTTTCAAACATATTTATCTTTATTTTTGGTTTTGTTAATGGGGAAAAAATTATTTATAAAAAAATCTAATCTTTATTATCGCTTTAATTAATTTTTTCGCCCAATTATTTAGTTAATCGAGTGATTAATTAAAACTAATATAATTTATAAGTTAATCATAACAAACAAGAGATAAATAAATTTTCTTATACTTTATTATAACACACTTTTTTGGGGTCCAATATATATAAACATATATTGATTTAATGATGTTATGTTATAACTACAGGTATTACAGTATTATAACTAGAGATTAATCTTTATTTTTACTGATATTTTCTTATGTTTTTATAATAATTTTGTTGTTTTTCAGTTTTTCTTAGTTTTCTTGCTGAATTAATTTTATATAAACTGTTTTTAACCGGTCTTATCGTTAAAACTATTAATTAAACGATAATTTTTGCTATCGATTCCACTAAACTAATTGCGAATGCATTTTAATTAGTATTCAATTTACTCCTGGAAAAAATGAATTAATTTTTTTCACTCAAAATTTATTTTTGTATTTTTAAAGCCATAATTTCATGGCTTTCATTAAAAACTTTAATTTTAATTTAATTGCAGAAAAAGAATAACTGCTCTCTCACTATCCATCCCTCTCTCCCTTTACACTCCCTATCTATCCTCCCTATCTCTCAATGTTCTTCTGTCATAACAAACATTGATGAAAAATAAAGGAAAAAGAAAAAACTTTTTTTTTATTTAAATTATTGAAATAAATAACTTTAACACAAAAATTGTCAAATTTATACTAATATTTGTGAACAAAGTTTTTTGCGAAAAAATGTATATAAATTTCTTTTCAAACAAAGTAAAAATAAGAAAATCTCTCCCCAAATAAAAAGATATATAACTAAAAAATTCATAAAAAAATTTGGGAAAAATATATATTTATTCCTTATCTGTCACTTATCTGACCTCAAGAGGCGTTTCCGATACCAGGGATTTGCGTGCAGTTAATGAATGGTTTTCACAAAATATATATATAATAAACGCAGAAAAAAACATATTCTTTCTCCTCCTGTGCTCCCATACATTCATACATATACCTGTGCTATTACACTATAATGAATACATACGCACACACTTTAAAAGTGCTTAAAATATGTTAAATAATAAAGAAAAAGCAGCAATAATTTTGATGATATGCTGAATATCGTGTGTTTAACGCAATACAAGACAACTATTTAACAGAATTATAAAAATAAAAGCCAAAAGTTTGACTGTATTTCTGAATGTTTGTGTGAGAGAGCACTTAAAAAATAGTTTGCATTATATTTGTGTAAAAATTTTTTTTCAAAAATGTATTTAAGAGATTATTTTCCGAGGCATAGGAGATGATGATGAATGAAAATTTTCACGAGTTATTTGTTAGCGTGAAAATGATATCATTGCGTGTGCTGTCGATTATATACTACAGTATGCCCTAAACTAGCTAACTATCCACTCCATTACTATTTTAAATTTTTGAGAGAGAGAGAGAGAGAGAGGAGAGAGAGAGAGAGAGAGAGAGAGAGAGAGAGATCACTTTGTTTTGTGTGAACAACTTATTTGTTGGATAACTAACTATTCGGTTATTTTCTTCTAATTTAATAATAAGCCATAAAAGAAGTCTTTAAAGCTCAATAATTACTGTATTTTTTCTTTCTTTTTTTTTTGCTGTCACTGCTTCTGGCTATCAATGTAATATCTAGATAATATACCTGGCATATTTTCAGTCTGTAGTTTCACTTATTGAATTATTAACAACTTTACTTGATAGTATATAAATTGTATGAATGCTAGTTTGTATTTCAATCTTATTAATTGCAAAACATATTAAAACTTTATGTATTGTTTTAATTATATTTTGGTTAATAGGGTTTTATTTTTACTATAATTATTGTTTCTTTTATTTTCAAATTATATAATTTTAATTATGAATAAAATCTCTGTTGAGAGACAGTAAGACAGAGGGAATGTTTCTCCACTACTGTTTAGCATAAATTATAATCAGAGTTATTATGACTGTCTTTACTGCTTGTAATGTCTTGTTTCACATCAAATAATTTCTGACTTTTCGCAGAAAACAAAAAGAAAAGAAGATCCGAAACAAGACTATTGATTTGCATCTAATTTAGGGAAAAAATGTTTCATTGCCACAAACATCAGGATTCAATTTTGGCAATTAAATGCTTGAAAGCATTGAGTCCTCTATGCCAGAGGAAAGATAGAGACTGAGGGGGAAGAGAAGGGATGTCTTAATTTACATAATTTTGACAAAACTTATATTCACTTCAAAAGAGAAAAAATAATGTAATAGAAAGGAAATAATCTTTTTAGAAAGATTTTGAGTTCAATTGATAATTTCAGCAAAAAAAGCAGAAAATAAATGCCACAAAAAAATTAATTATATATTCCTAAAAGTTATAATTACTGTTATTAATAATAATATAATTCCTAAATGTTTTTTTTTGATATATATATATATTTTTACAGAAGTTTTCTTTCCCTAACATTTCAACAGTTGAACAGAAAATTGTTATTCAAATTACAATAAAACAGATATAAAAAAATAAATAATTTTTTTGGTATAAATTTTTAATTCAATCATTAAAACACGAGAAACAACTATAAGGAAAGTAGTAATTAAAGTTCAAAAAAATTTATATGTGGACTAATAATTCAATTTCAAAAAATCTTGCAATAAAATAAAATCTTACGCCTCGTGTTTTTTTGCTTCTGCTTTAACTTGCAGTATAATTAAACCATAATATTCGTAGAAGTTTATGAAATATATGAAAGAATTTATATATTTTACTAATAGTCAACTTTAAAGCTGTTCATATGTTTACAAATTCATTGACATATCTAATGAACTAATATGAATATTATAGTCCAATTATACTGTAAGTTAAATCAGGAGCAGAAAACACGAGACGTAAGATTTTATTTTGTTATAAGATTTCTTGAAATTGAATTATTAGTCCACATATTAAGTTTCAAAGAGTCTTTTTAACAGAAAAATAATACTAAAACAGAATAAATTAAAGTCAATAAACAAATTCATATTAACTAAAAAATATATATAAAAGTTATAAAAATAATAAATAAATTATACACTGAAATAAGTACTAAATAACTATTAGGAGTTAGTTATACAGCCAAATATATTAGAGTCTCTGTATTAATGGTAATGTATAAGTGGCATTGGAGAAAAACATGTGTAATAGTGAGATAACATGATTAACGATATAATTGTCACCAAAAAGAATAAAGTGAATAGAAAGCCAAAACTTTATTATACATTCATTTATATGTATTATAAATATAATATATAAGTGACAATTGGCTGCAAATTGTTTTAATTATAACACATGTTTAATAGTAATATATATGACACCAAAGAATATGTTAGAGAAAGAGAGAAAAAACACATAAACACGTTATTAATGAATATATAAAATATCTATGAATTTTATTTAGTTAAAGAACAGGGGAGAAAATGTGTGACACAAAACAATTAATTATAATAAATATGCACAATATATACCCAGTATTAAATTACAGTGAAATCTAGTTAATGAACATAAAAAGAGCAAAATATTAAGCTTTGTTTAAATTAAATAAAATTCTAATTAATTGTTGAAACATTTTTCAATATATTCTGCAGAAATTCCAATGAAAATATATATTTTAAATAATTTTATTTAATTAAAAGTGATTTTACTTTTGTTTCAAAATTTTTCTTACGATTTTAGTTCCGATAGTAATATTTAAATCTAATCAAATTAATTATTAAAAAGATTTCAGGCAGATATTAAAGATATTTAAATAAAGTTCTCTATAATTAGCCATGTAGATTTGATTTTATATGAATATATTTTATGGCCATATTTATTTTTAATCAATTAATTAATTAATTTTTAAAAAGATAGTTTTATTTATTTTTAATATTTATATTAAATATTTATTTAATTAACTTAATCTTTATCAGCCCTACAGCCCTACCCAATAATTTTAGTGTTTAATA
The DNA here is from genome assembly GCA_034693365.1 of Liacarus xylariae. Lineage (NCBI taxonomy): Eukaryota > Metazoa > Arthropoda > Arachnida > Sarcoptiformes > Liacaridae > Liacarus > Liacarus xylariae. Next base: position 11,117 of record JAQFXN010002687.1, read on the forward strand.
AATTAAAATATTGAACCAAAAAAACCATCCAGATCTTTTCTCAATTAAGTGTTCATTATAAAGAGGCAGTGATTGTATAACTCTATTAATCTCATAAAAGAATAATAGAAAAAAATTTAACAATAAATAACATGCAATAGAAAAACGAGATATTATATAATATAACAACAATAATAAAAATGTAAATAATATATTAGATTCTATTCAATTCCATGTATTAATGTTATTAATATTTTGACGGCTGATAACAAAATATCAAGTAATATGTGATCCATATGTGGTTTACGATACAACACTATTAATCATTAGGTTTTTTTTATATTCAATTTTCATTATTAATATCAATACATTTTTCTCTTATTTTTTCAATATCTCTATCAAATTGAATCAATCTATATATTTATAATTGTGTATGTTTTATACAAAAACAAATTATAGCCACATCCCAGTCTATTAGCAAGGATCAGTGATGCTCTAATGCAAATTTAGTATATTATAGAAATAATTTAAAATTTCTATTGTTAATATTACTTCTTGATTTGCGATCAAGATCAAAAATTTATTTTTTAATCAATGCCCTTTTGTTTTATATTGATTATAAAATGTGTCAAATAATTCAAAGTTTTTAAAATATATAAAATCTGATAATATAAAATGAGTTTTCATCCTGGTGGTCAATAAAGAAATGTCCAAAATTAAATATTGTTATATTCGTTAAAACAATTCTGTACTTGATCAGATTACGTTAAATGGACTAGAACGGATTGTGCTTTACACTGACCATCTCTGACTTTACACTAAAAAGACATTTGCACTCAAAGGAATAAAAATATTATTTTTATCTTTTTCTTCACTAAAATTTTTTTTTAATATACTGTAAATGTATTTTTAATATTAATAGTTTTTTCTTAACATTTGAAGTGTAAAACAAAATTATTAATTTATTTAATTTTTTCCATTAATCGATCCTTTATATCAGGCCTTCCCTTGAGGTTAGTTGAGCATCACTTGCACAGTGTTGACGGTGCCACCTCAAAGTTGTGCCATA
>JAQFXN010002688.1:0-12163 GCA_034693365.1 Liacarus xylariae
AATTGTTAATTTTGGCGATATCTCGTCTAGAAAGTGGTGATCTCACCATACCCCCCCCCCCCTGCACATCCATAGGATTTGTGCCACATTTGTGTCACATGATATTAATAGGGGAAATATTTGGAGGCACTGGACTTCATTAGAGATGATATTTGTATGTTTTGCACATTAGTTAGGAGTTTAGTTCATTAAATTCAAAAGAAATTGATCTCTGCTTTACATAATCATCCCACCTGTCTTAATTGATGCACATTAATCATATTTTAGCTTCAGTCACTCACTATTCACAGCTACATAAATACATTTATATTGTAAAGAATTATTTTATTTTGTGTTATACAGTATATTAGTTTACAAATTAGAATGCTTCTCTCATTAATTTCAATCACTAAAGTGCTATTCCGTTCAACCAAATAATCATCGGATGAGTAGGCATTTCCTAATAAAATAGCTAGTTCTTTAGAAAATAATATTGTATTTTTTTATTAGTAATAAATAAAAATCGGAAAAAATGAAAATGCGCCTTTAATTGTTTCACGACCTAATAAGCGATAATGAAATTTTGAGCTAGACCTTAATCAAAAGACTTAGAATTTTGTATACAGTTTATCATAAAATACATTCAACTAATTCTTAATGAGTATAGTAAATATAAATACGAAATTTACTTGTAAATATGTTAAACTATTGGTTTTACAATTAATCTAGGCTCACATTTTCATTGCTACCGACTTGTCGGTGAAACATTGAATAGTTTATTTTAATTTTTTCCGACCTTTAGTACTAAGCATCAGTATACAAATTCAATATAATTAAATTTAAATGATGAATAGATTGATTTTAATCAATTTGATATTCAAAAATAGTGAGTAAATGAGAATGTTTTAAATTTGATCAATAATTTGAAAAAACTTAATCAAATAAGCAATAAAATAAGATTTAACATAGTTGAAATAAGGTTTATTTACTATCAATACTTAATCTATTCTAACCCATTAGAAATTACTGATTGTTTCCTGTTTAGCATTGAATTTTGGTATTTAATTTGAATTCATTTTTATTGCTACTAAAAATACAATGATATTTTCTAAAAAACTAAATATTTTATTAGCAAAAGCCTACTCACCCCTATGAATATTTGATTGAACGGATTTGATAGTGAGTTAACCTAATTATAATGGCATTGAAATTGCTATCAGTAATTGTTACAGTCTTCCAAATTTTAAAAGTTTCAGAGAAATGCTTTATTCTTACTCATTAGCTTTGAGTTTTTATATTTCATTTATCAGTGACCGATAGACAAAATATCAATTTTAATTCAAAACGAGTCACTCATAGAAAGTTATTGTATCAAAATTTTTATTTTGAATTATTTGATATTATTGTTAATCTTTCGGTAAAAAAATTAATCAAATATAAAATATAAAGTATTTCTCTGGAACTTTTAAAATCTGGAAGACTGTATAATAAGTAATAGCCTATAACTTATTCGAGTATCAGAACTTTTTAAATCTAAATTAATATAATAACTTCATAATAACTTATTTTTATTTCAAATTTATAGTATTTTAATTTTGTGCAATATTTTATTTGTTTATTTCTCTCATATATGCCAATGATTTATTAACTGATAAACTTAATATAAAATTAAACACTATGTTTATTGGTATACAATGCGCAACTGTCGTATAATGTGCACTCCAATATTTCTAACAATTATGATTTTTGCCAAGATAATGTGCCCCTGGCGTACAGTGATCACTGAAATTGTAACTTTTTAAAAAGAAGTTTAATGCCACTCAACGCCATCCTGGTAATTATTCTAATAATGTTGTTATGGGCAGAGGTGAAGGATAGGATGACGCGTGAAATGAGTGATCACTGATTAGCTCGAATAAATACTGGTCTGGCGCATTTGTTTTTTATTCAATTAAAAATCATTTGATAATTACTTGATTTATCATAATTAATAATTAATTTAAGAGTGTCAGGGAATATTGAGATCTTCACATAATGCACCGGTTGTACACAAATAACCGGGTAATTATAAAGGTAAACATGCTAAAGTCCATTGTCTAAATCAAGCAAAGGCTTTTGTGGCTAATGTAGCCAATTTGGAAATTCTTACACATATATCATATGTATATTTAAGAGTTGATGTGGAGTTAATAATCTTTTATTGTATTTGATTATTCATATAAATGAATAATAGGTTTAAAAATAATGTTGAAATAAGTAAAATCCAGTAGATACCCCGCCCTTGTGCATACCCCGCAGCTCTGAAAAAGTAATTATTTTATATATTATTTAGTATCAATAGATAACCTTCATATGTAATGGTCTGGAATCTACTGGATTTTAGGGTAATAGGTCTAACATATGACAGATTTTAGCCATTGCCTGCTCTTAATTATGATCAATTCCAACAAAATTTTTATCTAACTATATAAATTCAAAGGCCTTAAAAAATTTCTAATAGCCTCCTAAAATACTTCTATCACTTCAATCTTTTGTATGCCAATTTTAAATTTATAATAGCAATATTTCCTCGTTTAAAAGATTAAATTTTAAAATTATGTCACAATTCGATGTTAACTAATTCAATAAAGAATACAAATACAAATAAAATGAATCAACTAATTATTTAACATTTAAGATTTTTAATGGTATTTTATATAATAATCGTAACTGTAATGGACTGGGGTGACTAAGCCAGATAAAGCCAAAATATTCTGTCTCGAGAATTTATCAAAATACGTCCACAGCGTATTTGAGATCCCCCCTCCCACTCCAAAAGTAACACTCCAGAGAGCGGCTAAATCTTGACTACTTTTTAAAAAATAACTTGACCTTGTTATAATAAACGTTTTATTCAAATAAAATAAACTTTGAAATGAATTTAGAAATATTAGTATAAAAGTAGAAAACTTTGTTGTTATTTATTATTAGAGTTTAACCAAATTTGAGATTTAGTTTTATTAGAAATTATAAGTTCATAAACTTATTATAGTATAAGAGGCTATAAAATCAATATATTTTTTGTGTATATCTCATTACTTTCTTGACATTAATGGGCTATTATTAAGTCTAATTGAAGATAACAATAATTTTGAATTGTTTTTCAGAGTTTTCGGACAAAACAGAAATCACCCATAACTATATAAAAATGTCTTGATATTTATGATTTACAATTTTCAAGATTTTAAATTAATATTTATTTCATTTTCATAATATTTTTAAAAATAAATAGCTTCGTCAAATAAAAAACAAATGTAAAAATAAACTTAATAATAAAATCTCAATTTAATTAGTGGATTGCGTGTCGACACCTAAACAATTATCATTTACTCGTTTATCGATCGCAAGAATTAATTGCTATTTATTAGAAAACAACTACTGTACTATTTTATGTGACTTTTGATGATTTTTTCGTAGTTCAGAGAATTCAGACAATTATTTGTTAACAAAATAATTATCTTTAAACTTGAATTCATTATTGATTTGATGAAAAAAATATTTTGTTTTAGTTTTACGGCTCAATTATTCCCTGAAATTCTTTTGACCAATACTTAGATTAAGTTCTTATTTCTTATTTTATATAAAATTAATTTTTTTTTTTTTGAAGAAATACTTTAAACTTAAATCTATATTTTTTATATTAGTCTTAATGTGTTTTTTAGTAAATGTAGAGCAGAAAACAATTCTCTAATGGCTTTAATGATTCAATTTATGTGAAGTCAATTGAATTAATTGGACATAAAGTCTGAATAATTGAATCGAAAGATCAATTCAATACCGTTTATATCAGATTTATATTCAATTAATTATAAAAATATAATTACAAAATATGTATTGAATTAGAATAGCATCAATGGCTATACATTAATGACGATATATTGGACTACAAATTGGTCGATATATCAGTTCCAGTCATGTTTCAGATCATTATTCTCTTCCCACACATTCTCCTCTTCATTATACGAATCAGAATCTAATAAGAATTTACATCCACTCCATTCCACAGTGACTCTACTCTATGCTTATTTTTAATTTTCACTCTTATTAATAAACTGATTAATTTCTAAAAATAATATTATTAAATGAAAATAATATTCTTTATATTTCTTATCTCAATAATAGTTAATAATAATTCTTATCTTAAAATGTCAAACGTGATAGGGAAGTGTACGGGTATTGTGTCCTCATTTGACCATTTTGGTCTAGGCGCATAGGAAAGGGTTCTACAAACTGGTGGAGTTTTCATATAATTTGACATGGTATTTTAGCAAGAATTCAAACATTTTGACATTTAATTTTTTTGCATTTCCCAAAAAGCTTTTAAGGGGTGGGGAACATGAAAAAGCACTTAGAGATTAAGATTTTTCGCAAAGGAGTATTCCAGGCTATACCCCCTACATAGCCATTTTCCACCGCGATGGAAAATATCAGGACGAAATTTCTAGCATACCATTGATGTACTTGTGCTATGAAAAGCCATACAAAAATAGCATTACATAAAACTAAACAACTAGACTAAGTGTAGGGATTGGGAATCAAACTACGAATTAATTGTTTTTTTTAATCGAAACCAAAACAATTGACAATTAAATTGCTTTTCAATTAAATAAAAACCTCCACTGGGAGATGCCATAAAAGTTTGATTTATTTATTTATTAACTTGAGTTTTTATATGTGACTAATGACCGATAGCCAAAATATTAATTTGAATGAACATATAATTTAGTCACATATTCGTAGAAAGACATTGTATCAAATTTTTTATTTTGAATTATTCGATATTAATGTTAATCTTTGGGTTAAAGATTAATCAAATATAAAAACTCAAAGCTAATGAGTGAGAATAAAGCTTACCGTCCGTCCTCTTTTTAATTATCTAAGCTGTACCTAATATTCCATATCTGCACAAAGTTATATTGATTGGCGAAGGAGTGGATGTAAATACGACAGAATTGACTTTAAAGAAATTCACATTACTATCCATTTCTTGTCTCAAATCTCTACAATACAAAACATTCCATTCCATTCCTGATGTTATCCATTTTCAACAGTTCTATAATAATTTCAGATACTGTAGATCCGATCGTTGAGATCAGTTTCAATGAGAAGATGAGTTTGGATGATATCACAGATTATGTGATATATGAGGACACAGACAATGAAATCTGTATTAATCGTCCATTAAATCTATATTTCTCTTTGAATCAATTGAGTATTCATGACTGAGTGCATCAATAAGTGGAAGTGTTAATTTGAAATAAAAATTCCTCACTATAGCACTATCACGAGTGGAGCCCTGGTATCATTGCTTATGCAACGCTGGTCACTCAACACTGAACACTGTCCGTCTGATTAAAAGTTTGTAAGTTTAATATCTAAACTTTAGATTCTAAAGCATATAATGTAAATATCAAAGCCATCATTGCATTACATCTGCTGTTTATTTGACATTTCAAGACAAGTTTAAAATAACGTTATTTTAATAGGAAAGAGTTTGTGCCCAATCTCTCTGTCCAGTTCAGATTCTTTTAAGGCACTTGTTTAGAATCGAAATATTTTTATGTTTATATTTTGATGGTATCACATCCCAGGTAGTTATACAACTATTCTTATGTCAAGTGTTTCCAAACAATTTCATAATAATTGATTGTTTGGTTCATTTGTCATAGTTTTCCAATTAATTTTATAATTTTTATTTAAGACTTATTCTGCAAATATTTGAAGCAATTTCTTTATTTTCACAAGAATAATAATCAACATGGTCTAATTCTCTGAAAATTCATTCTGATAAAATTAACTTTGAATTCTACACATATCAATGAAAATTTTTTTACCTTCCCTACATCTCATACAAGTTTCATTTACTTTGATTTATGGGGCGGGGGTTAAATAAATTTTTGAATGTAAAGTTTTGTTTATTGCTTATATTATAATTTGAATTTTCAAAAATCGACAACAGCTTGATAAAAAAATTATAAACTGTGTTAATCGGATATATTTATAATTATTTGACGGAATTTTTAAAAATTTATTCAAATTTTAAAACCAAAAGTTATAGAAATTTAAAATTTAAAAAAGACAGAAATTATAGAAAAGTGAGACAACACAAGAACAAAAACAATGCCCAGAAGAAAGAGCAAAATTTGGAGAGAAAAAAAGGCCAAAATGGACCATGGGAACAATGAGATTGTGGAACCTATACCCCCGAGAGTATTAGTGCCCAGAATTAGATCCACAGAATGAGACTGTGATTAGAGATATATTAGACCCAATCAGTAAACTGGTCTGTTCTTCTCAAACAGCCGGTGTATACGATCCCACAATACAAAGTAGAGCACAATTTCTAATAATAGAAAAGAATAGAAACCTGTTAATAGAAATTATGTTCAATTGCTTTCATTTTCCCAATCTATGGATTTGATATTTTATATCACTACAGCTTATAATTACATTATAATTTTCCCATTCAAACGAGCGTGCATAAAAATATTGCATCAAAATAAACGACACCTATCGACGACAGCTCTGCACATTACTGACTCAATACACATACTGTATTTCCTATTTGAATGTTTTCCGTATTTTAACTTCATTGACTCCTAGAGTGGGTTTCTGTCCCGATATTTGGTCAATCTATACGCCACCTGATGTTACTTTCCATATGCGAACAAAGTTATGGTTTTGTCAAAGGACTGAATTTAGTTAAGTTAATACTGAGTTCAGTCGTAAGTTATCCTTATATTGCATAACATCTACATCTCTAACAATGACTAAAAACTGAAGAATTTTATTATTTAAGATATTTTAGTATTTTTCAGTAAAAACAATTTTTTTCTATAGAACATTGCTACTTGTAACGTAATAAACTATCTTGTTATTATAGAAACAGGTGGTAAAGTCAAATCGGGAATATAAACACTAAATCCATAAAATCGGAAACAACCCTTCATATCGGAAATATCGGGCAAATAAAACCTTGTTATTTAAAGTCAATAACACCACATATAATCAATATAATATAATTCTCTCAAACTTAAAAATAAATATCGGGAATTCCCGAGATTTCCGAACTCTAGTCATGTAAGAGTCCAGGACAGTTTAGAATTTGTAGGTAAATATCTCAGCCCTGCATATAATAATTAAAATGACTTTTTTGAAAATACCACATTTAGTTGGTTATAATTAAAGGCGGATTAAAAAGTGATAAAAACTTAATATTCTTGGAGCGCTCTGTTTTCATAATGAAATTCTCTGCGCGAATTATATTTAAAGAATTATTATCGCAAAATTTCATTAAAGATAGAGGGTGAAGTTTTTATCACTTTTAAATCGGCCCTTTAGTTATAATTAAGGTTGCAAAATTTCATGAAATTTAAAAATGAGTGAAACTTTCACTGAAAGATCACTTTCATTTTTTAGTGAAAGATTCGAAAGCAATTTTTTGATAATTATTTCTGCATAAACTTATTTTTGGTACTAAAAATCTTGTTTAAGGTGCATAAAGTTTTCTTTTAATTAAAATTGAACTAAATCTTAGTTATTTTTTTAAATTGCAAAATTAAACAAGATTTTAAACAAAATCCTTGAAATAAAACTACTGTTCTGACTTTAATTATTGCTCTAACTTTAATTTTAATTAAATATTCTCTTATATATATAATTTGAACAAATTTTGCACATATTATAAAACATTTGTTCAAATATTTGTGAAAAATTCACAGATGGTGTTAGTTGTAGTGAAATGAAATGTATTTTTAGGAGTGAAAGTTTCATGAAACTTTCGCGAAACTTTCAGATGAAAGTTTCACAATATTTCACTCTTTGCAACCATAGTTATAATATTGTTCTGGGCATAATTCAAGAATCAGTTCAAACAACTAAAAATATTTTTAAGAATCTGAATTAAAACTATTGATCATGTGTAAAAAGGATCTTTTTTCTAGTAATGGTTGTTTTTCCGCTAGTGTCTGAAAATTCACCAGATGCTATAGAAAGGAGTTGTTATAGAAACACGTCTAACATATGTGAAATCATTAAATTTTACATATGTTAGACGTGTTTCTATAACAACGCCTTTCTATAGCATTTGGTGAATTTTCAGACGGTAGACGAAAAGCAACCATTACTAGAAAAAGATTCTTTATAATCATGTGCTAATTTCCATTAGATTCAGATATTTTTCCAATGAAGTTCAGATTTATCGTAGTAATCAAGTTCATATAGACATTTTATTATTAAATTACTAGAGCGACCCGACGGTCATCATTAACCCCCAAATGTCACGCACTATCGTTGAACAAAAGTTTCAAATAATATAAATGTATTAAAGATGTTATAAATACTTGATAACACAAACAAACCAAAAGTGGCCACCAGGAATCGAACTTGGCTCTTCCGAGTATTTATAACATTTTTAATACATTTATATTAAGTAATTTTAAATTTATGAAATTTGAAAACTACTAATTTCTAAATAAATGATTGAAATTTAAGAACTCTTATCTACGATTATCTAACGATTATATAGATCTAAGATTATCTACTTTTTTGCCATCACAATATATATGTAAATTTATAAATTTACCAGAAAATCTCGTGAACTTGTTTCCAAACCCAACTCAAAAACATCATTACATTATAAGTAGCTAACATAAAAATTTTCAGAATTTTTTGATTGAGGGGCGGGGGTTAAATAAATTATTGAAATCCGATTTTTGGCCTATTTTACCAGTCTGATTTCAAAAAATAATAACTCAAAAACCATAAGAGTAAACAATATAGTTCCAATTGGAATCTTGTGTGGATTTATGACCTCTTTCTAATAGGATTTATAAAAGTCGAATTTTCAATTTTCATAAGACCTCTTTCAATCATTTATTTAGAGAATACTTAATATAAATGTATTCAAGATGTTATATATGCTGATAACATAAATAATTCAAAAGGGGGCTCACCAGGAATCGAACCTGGATCCTCCGAGTATTTATAACATCTGGAATACATTTATATTAAGTATTCTCTAAATAAATGATTAAAATTTAAGATTTAATATAAATTTTCATTTTTTAAAATATAAATAATTTGTTTAACGGTTTTTATAAAATTGAATCAAAAGAAAGTCAACGAAAAGTGATTTTATATTTATCTGAAAAACACTGAGAAATACATCAAATATGGAACCACACAGGTATCTCATCCCCAGAACTTGTGAGCAATTGAGTAGAGATGACGGATTGAGACCAAATGCGACCACAGCTGATGTATATTCGCCACCGAGTGCTGAGAGTAGTGCTGGTGATATCAGTGCAGCGAATGCAACAGTTCATCGGAACTTACAAGACATCAGAAACTGGAAAGTGATTGCGTGGTCTGAACAGGGAATCGATGAGCTCTTGATATTCCGAAGTTTAGACACCGGTTTAGACTACAATTGCACGGATACTATATTCCCGGTGTTGGGGATACCAGAAGATCCACGAGAAGGTATAAATGCAGTTTACGGGGATATTGAGCTAGGATAATGAAACTTGGTACACAGATGTAGTTTGTGACGCCGATCACGAAAATGCACTTCATTTTTGGGGCCGATGTCCTGTTCGTGAGTTATGGCCCAAATAAGATCACTTTTTTGCATTGAATTTAAGCATAAATTTTGAATACATATAGTTTTAATTGTTGTAAAATTTGTTTCAATGATTGAATAAAAGCGCGTTATATTGAATTATAATGACTTAAACATTGATTTGACTAGTATTTGGTTAAGTTAGGATTGGATAGGTTAGGTAAACAGTTACGCCGGCGTAGCTGGCTAGGCACATTTAAAACACTGATCCACTGCCTTGGTTAGGATACTTTGTGTTAAACTTTATTCCGTTAGTATTTGTTTAATATCCCCGTAAACTCCATTTGTTCCCACGAGAATTGGCCCAAAGGATGAACGACTTGGGGTACACTTGTGTGACCGAAGACATTACACCACTGGAGAGATACGACGTCTTGGGTTCAGAATCCAATCGTCTTATCCATAATTATTACAACAAAACCATCAATTTATGTCTGTCTAAGGAAAAAGATATGAAACAAAGACAAAAATTGGTGAGTGAGGGACAGGTATTAGTTATGGAACACCAAAAACGATTGGTTGATATTAAACAACAAAAGAAAGAGGTTTGGAGTTATGCCAACACTAGACTGAACTTAGTTTACATTCTCACAGACGATAGCGTCAGTTCTTTGGGTAAAATACACCGTATATTCAGTGTTCATCACACAAACCAGTTCTGGAATATATTCGCAGCTTTTGATGGAAGCAATGATTGCGAATATGTGCTTCAATGAGGACTCTATGGCAAGTGCGCGGATGATATTCTCAATTGGTGTCATCCGATTGTATTGCCTGATATATATACCCAACACCCGCAACATATTGTGAACCTTCGACAACATTTCATTCTGGACGGGGAAAGATCAGTAGTAAAGGACTTATATTTACAAATTCCAGACAAAATGAAAATTTTTTCCAAAACCGGGTGTCTATACGGACAGGAGATTTAGACTTCTAGAGGAACTGTATAGAGAATACAATATTCATTTCTATGGGACATAAGTTATATAACCATAGAAAAAGTTTAAAGAATTAAAATTTTTAAAAATTATCGTCAAATTTATATGAATTACAAATATTTTTTATTCAGGATTAAAAAATTTTCATTTATTTATTTTATATTTCATTTAATTTATAAAACTTGATATTGAAAATCAAATTTAAGATTGTTGTCCAAAATTGTAGTTATTTGGGGCTGAAGTCCAATGCCTATACCCCTCCTCCCTCATTGTCTATCCATAATTAAAACATTGCATTCAATAAGCAAATCAAAACTTTTTTCATCAAAAGAAGAGATGAAATGAATTGCATTCAAAAGCTTTTCTGCGAGCGATTAAACTTTTCATTCGACTGTTTTTTCAATGAAATTCTTAAATATAGAAATAGAATTTGTTTCCAAATTGAATAATAACATTGCATAACAATAATTAACTATTTCTTCTCCAATACTGAACAGTAATTAAATACATTTTTTCCGATTAAACAATATAACCATTATTTTGATTCCCACAAAGAATCTCTTGTTGTAAATTCCTCTTCTCCTCAAACATACTATACATACAAATGTCAATCAATAAAAAAATTAGTTTTTTTTGAACAGAAATTAATGTAAAAATAAATTTTCTCATTAGTCTATCAATAAAACTAATTTCGAGAGCAAAGACTTCTTTTATCTAAAATCATGTGAAACAATAAATTAAAAACAGATTTCTTTATATTTTTTAAAAAAGCATTTCATCGAAACTATTTTAAAATTGAAAAGATCTTTGAATATATAATTGGATCGATTGAATCGAAATGATTAATAATCAGAATAATAATAATTTGTTTGTCAGTCACTCATCAAAATAAAAACTAAACCTGAAAAGATTTAATTAGTTTAATAATAATAGATCTATTCAGAGATGACTAGAAAAGGTTAGAGACTGTGAAGATCACAGAAATTAAATGAATCAGGTTAGTTTTGATTTTCCAAAAAACAAGATTAAGATGCTCAAAATTATTTTTAATGATGAACAAAGAACATAAATAAATAAACAAAATAAAAAACACTAAAACAAAATTAATTTAAAGATCTGATTTTTGAATTTTCCAAAAAAGAAATTAAATTGAGTCAAAATAATTTTTAATAGCGAACACTAAGGACTACAATTTGGTTAGAGGTTATGAAAAGGTAATTTAGAGCAAGATGCAAGATAGGGCTTGGAAATGGGGGTATAGCCAAAATACCTCCCTGTCTCCGAAAAATGACCAAAATACCCTCCCCTGAGTTGAAGGAAAATAGGATCCCCCTCCCCTAGAAATTTTAAGAAAACGTCGCCTAAGGTTCTTCGGCGAATCCTCCACTATCAAAACTTAATTAATAATATGCATAAATTATATATAAATATCAAAAAGTTATCTTACTGTAGAATTAGTATTTGTTATGGGCAGAGCTGATCCAATGGTGGCATAGCTACTGGTCAGGACCAAAAAACCAATAAAATTGCTTTATGCGATGTGTTCTCTGTGTGGCACCGATAGAATTTTAACTGTATTTAA
>JAQFXN010002689.1:0-12162 GCA_034693365.1 Liacarus xylariae
TATAACATATTTTCATACCCTATAAATAAGTCATCAAATTCAATATTCTATTCAAATTAATTATACAAACAAGATTAATTCCTGTAATCCATAACAAACCTATGCTGATTTAAAATTATGCTGAATTAATTAAATTGCTAAGAATATAAACAAGCAATAGTAAACTGTAAAAACATGTAAGCAATTCAAAACTCACTGAATCTGGTGATCTATCGAAATTACATAATGCTCCATGAATTATTAATTACATATTTTTGACTTTACATGTTTCTTTTGTTATGCAATGCACAGAAGAATTTGACCATCATCTTTTTATATCAGTATCAAAAAATTTAATTAATAAATAATATTTTATTGTTTATTCCTATTGTTAACATGCAGATTTATATAAACATAAGAATACAAAATATATCGATGGAAGGGGACATTAAATACGAGTCAGTCATAGATTTAGAGCAAATAAATCCACAAATATTTGATGATTACTCAGACATCGATTCCTTAATACGTATAACCACTCCATTCTTCAGAACACAGATTAAAAGCGAACCAAATGTAGACAACAGTAATAACAATACAAACGATTCGGACACAAGTCTGAACCCAATTGAACAACAATTGATTGTATTGCCACTCGTCGGAGAGGATAGGTATGATAGCAGTTGTACATCCAGTCAATCAACACATCTCTACACCGATTGCAACAATAATAGCAGTAATAATGAAATAATGAAAACTCCAACCGATATTAAAACCACTGATGAAGTGGTGTTGAAATGCAATGAAAGCAAAAAGAAATTAATGCATAAAATGAGAAGAAATAGAAAACTATTTGACAATTCGTCGAATGACAAAGACGTTGAGTTGAGAATATCGAAAAAGATATCCGACATTAAGTACAGGTCCAAAATGAAAGAACAGTACGAAAAGCTGTCCTATGCTATCATTGGCAAAGACATTAAGTGGCGTAAGAAAGAGCTCTTGGATTTGGCGGTTAAATACATATTACAATTGAATAAAACTAATAAACAATTAATTGTTGAGAATATGAAACTTAAGCATCAGATCAATGAAATTATTAATGAATCGAATGTTAAATAATTTTTAGTTACAAATATAAATCGTTAAGTTTGTTAGCTTTTATAATAAAATATTTTTTATACAAAAAATGAGAAATGATCTGATTCAATTTTCTATATAGCCGGGTCAATGTGCAAAAAAAATCTTGAGACAAAATATTTCGCAAACTTTTCTACATTTCATAGAAAAAAATAAATAAATAATTTCATTTAGCTTAAGAGCTTGGTCCAATAACTAGCTTCCCTAGGTTTTGTCTCCAACTGTATTGGACAGCGCCTGTCATACGGCTTCATCCAGACTCTCCTCTGATATATTAATAAACAGCGCTAGGCGTAGGAATGAAATTATAATAAGGGGCACAAACTCTTATAAACAATTATTTTATTTTGTAAACAGATCAGGGGGTATATTCAGACTGTTCTTTGTTGGAGAGTTTTTCAAACCTACATGAAAGAGTACTTTGCTAAGAGATTACGCCTAGAATCACACGGAATTATTTCGGGCTCTACCCCTCCATCTAGGAATTTTAGTCGCAATTTTGATTTAAAAAACTATTTAAAAGTTTAATTTATTTAACAAGTAAGTTTAAGTGCAAAAAATGAACATTGATTTTGAACAACATTTGGATCGAATAAATAGGTTGCAAACTCAGGCAGAAATCAATGCTTAGAACTTTAGGTTACATGTTTTGATCACAATTATTGTCTAACTCTAAATTTTCATCATGGCAATAGTGTGAATTGTTCACAACGACAACTATAAAACGTGCTTATTATACAAAGAATTTAAGATAAAAGTTCATTCCTTATTGAGATAAACAATATAAACTGAAATTAAATATAATATTTGTGCAACTTTGCACTAACGAGTTAATCTGATTTTCAGTGCGACCGAACATATTTTATCGCTTTTTTATCGCCAGGACAATTTTATCATATATTATATTTATGGTTGCAAATAGAGAAATATTGTGAAACTATCAATACTAAAAATATATTTTTCATTTCACTATAACTAACTCCATCTAAAAATATTACAGAAATATCTGAATTTGAATCCATGTCTTATAAGTAGTGATGAGCACAGGCCCGAAAATCACCGGCCTGGGCCTCATGAGCCTAGGCTCAAAATATTGGTGTACTGGGCCTCGGCCCATGACCATAGGTGAGGGTCGGCACATAGACTGATTTAAACACCCCCAACTTCGCCGCATTACTCAACTCTTTCTTCGCCACAACTCAAGGTAATTAACACATTATTTTAGCAGGTCGATCAGGGAGGAGTATTTTTTAAAAATCTCAAAATTTTAGGAGATAGGGTGGAAAACTTATAGGATTTTATTTTAATGGAAGTTTTAAAGGAAGATCTCATTGGAAGTTTGAAAAATTTCACAAACAAAAGTTGGGGTTCACAAAATACACACCCTAATTTACCTCTTAAAATGATGTGAAAATACCCTGAATTTATTACTTCTGCGATATCTCAAATCTAATGTGCTTTTAAGCAATCACTGAGTCTGTCTACCCCTGTAATATACCCTCCATATCTCGAAAATATTGCAAAAATGTTTTGAATTTTTAAGCTGAAAACAATTTTTTTTTAATTTTTATTTTACTGCCTTTGTTTTATTTAATTTTATGTTAAATATAATTTAGGCCAAACCAGGCCCATAGTACTGAGCCTGGGCCTAGCCTAGGCCCATAATTTTTTAACCTGAGCTTGAGCCTCGTTAACTTTTGTGAGACTCGGCCTGGACCTTGAGGCCCGCAAAACTTTTAGAACCTGGCCTAGAACCTACGCCTGCCTCAGGCTAGCCTGGCCTCTGCTCATCTCTAGATATTAGATATAAATTAAATAAGAGAAAATTAGATTTTATTTTTTTTTAAAAAATATTTAATGTTTGAGTAATCAATGTTTTATTTTCTCAAATCAATGAATAACTTCTCGATCGATAATAAGATGTTGATTATTAAAATTGATTTTAAATAACGTGAATTTAGAAATAATTTATCTTTAAATAAAAACTGTTTTATTATTGAAAAAAAAGACTTCAACTCTTGAGTAAAACAATAGATTATTTTATTGATATGATATCAAATTTGCCGAAACTTTTCTAATACTTAGGATTTCTTCAGGGCTAATATGTAAACTAATAATAGATAACGTTATAAATTGAAAATTAAACTAAAATTATATAAATTGTTGTTCGCGTTAACAATCAAATCGGTTTGATATTTGAGTTCCATATATACAGCAAATATTCAAATACTCTATTTTCATCAGAACTTCTTATT
This sequence comes from Liacarus xylariae, assembly GCA_034693365.1. Classification (NCBI taxonomy): domain Eukaryota; kingdom Metazoa; phylum Arthropoda; class Arachnida; order Sarcoptiformes; family Liacaridae; genus Liacarus; species Liacarus xylariae. The sequence continues at coordinate 3,375 of JAQFXN010002689.1, forward strand.
GCCATTATTTTAAAACTGTTTTAAATTAACTTTTAATCTAAAATAATATTTATATCATATATAAAGTTAATTCTAAGATATTTTTGATAAATTCAAGTCTTAATGAATCCAATTTTTAGACTATATTCTTGTATTTTACTATTGATTTCACTGTACTGTAAGTTAATATCGATTTACACCTAATAATTGCACTTTTCTATACACTTTAATTCTAATATTCAAACAAATTGTTCTTTTGCAGTAATAGAACCCCGTTTTCTAGATGTGGGTCATTACCCGGATTTGAGTCACACACAACTCAATCACATCGATTGCGGACAGAAATTTGTTTCGGTTCCCAAAAAATTATCGTTCGATAAAAACTGTTTTCTTAATAATTATCCGAATAAAACTGTATATACAGTGCCGACGGGGGGTGTATTGCATAAAGATGGCGATCAGCCGTCCAATCGTATAATTGACGGGCCATATGCCGAATATTCGGAAGCACCCTGGGCTGTGTTTATCTTCAGTAAACCGGCGTATTTGCTACCCGTGGGATATGGCTCTTGTAATGGAGTGTTAATTACTGAGGAATGGATACTAACAACCGCCCACTGCTGGTTCGAGTAAGAGAATCCTCCACTCCTTTTATATTTACCTAAATATCATATCTAAAGGCATAAATTGATTTATTCTTTTAGACAATATTATAAAATGACAATTAACATCGGGGGCGGCAATAAACTGGGTTTAGTGCAGACAGGGATCGAAGAATGGATTTTACATCCGGCGTATCTGCTATGGACAGACCCTTTCGTTAGACGACAATACGATATATCAATGATTAAGATATCGACTAAACTATCGTTTGTGACAAAAGACAATATTTACGAAATAAATACAATTTGTTTACCCAAAGCCAACCAATCGAATGATGACTTTGAGAACACAACCTTTTATGCCTTCAGACATAGCAGTTATGAACAATTGTCCGATCATTTAATGGAAGCGCAAACGGAAATATTACCGACAAAGGACTGCTACAGTTCCACTATGCTCTGCACCTCATTTAATCCGGGTGACCCCCGACCCTGTGGTGTAATTAAACTATAATTAATAATTGAAACAGTGTTTTAAAATGAATTTCCTCTGATTCAAAGGGCGATTCTGGAGGTGGTTTAGTTCAATTCATTGACAAATTCCAAAGTAAAGCTATATTGGCCGGCATATTGAGCCAGGGTGACTTTTGGCCCCCATTCCCTAAGAAAACTTGTGATGAGGCCAAATATCATGCTTATTGGGTTCCCATCTCTCGACACATCAATTGGATATTAAAAATTATAAAATACTAAATGATTAAAAAAATATTATTTTTATATTTGTTTCATTTTATTTTTTTAACATAAAATTTATTTATAAATCTAATTAAAGAAAAATAACAAATGGAATTTTATTTAATTGCTTTTGTCACCCTTGTCAACAAGATTACTATATTATAAAAAAAAACTGATAAAGTAAATACAATTTTTGATAAAAATCTGACATTGAATCAGACAAACTTATAATAACTTCATAGATTCTAATAGAGTTTGCACGACTTTGTTTGGTTCAATGTCAATTCTTTATCAAGAATCGTACCCACTTTATCAGCTCTGTATTATAATTGATCGGTTGAGGCGAAAAACAACACTTTACCAACGAAATAGAATTACTATTTAATTATATACTTTCAACTTTAAACTATTTATCATTGTTGAGATTAATTTACGAAAATAATTATTCATTCATTCATTTTCATGAACGCATTTTGTACCTTTCGGTGTAGGCGTAGTGACCGAATGCTATGCGTCATAGTGTCTAATGCACTTTGTCTCATTCCTTCTAGAACAAGTGACGAGCTCATTGCTAGCAGTGAAGTGAGAACGAAAATAATTAATAAAATTTAGATAAAAAATAGACAAAATAATACTAAATAAAAAGCTTTTAAATGCAAACACAAAAAATATTAAGTGTTGTTTTTCTCCCCAACCGAGCAATTAGTGAGAAACACCAAGTTAAATCCAAAGGTACTATAATATTTTGAATCACTCTTTATATTTTTCTATGGAAGCAATATATACACTCAGCTCTATGAAGAAAAGAAGAGAACCCCCCCCCCTAGAAATTTTGAGAAAACGGAGCCGAAGGAGCCGTTTTTGTAGAATATTCTGTGAAATTCTGTCTAAATTCTTAGAAAAATAACAGAATTTGACAAATTCTTGCTAAATTTAGCCAAATTCTGTTAGATTCTTACAGAATTCTGTCAAATTCTGCTAAATTCTGCTAAATTCTGCTAAATCTGCAAGATTTGACTAATGAAAAATATCACCCTCTATACCCCTTGTGATTTTTTGGCTCTTATCAGTACCCTATACCTCCCTTGACTTTGAATTCACTGTCCATCCCTACTTTCAAAAATATTTCACTTGTTTAACTCTATCCAAAAACTTATTACTAAGGGTGGCCAAAACCTCAAAGTCAGGAAGGTATAGGGTACAGATAAGAGCATCAAAGTCCTATGGTGTAGAAGGTGAGGCATCTTGCAATCGTCAAATTCTTGCAGAATTTAATTAAAAATAATGTAATTTAACAGAATTTGATAGAATTTAGTAAAAATTTGACAAAATTCTTTTATTTTTTGAGAATTCAGACAGAATTACATATTATATTATAAAAACTGTTCCTTTGGCGCCCTTTATATTTAAATATTTTGCCAAATGATAGGGGAGAGGGTATTTTAGTCATTTTTTGAGGCAACGGTTATTTTAGCTATATCCCCATTGCCAAATTGCCAATCCCTACTTATTACTAATCTCAATATTTTTATAAGTAATATACTTTTTATTTGAATATTGAACTAAACTAAAAATTATATGTAAGAATGTTCAAATAGGCTGAATCAGTCTGAATGATAATTGTTGGTCCATCGCATTAAAATAAGCTACTGTGCGCTTTTATTGGATTTCATTTGATCTTTGAACTAATAGTTTGAACCGTACTGTGTAGTAATGGTATTGCAACAATTTGGTTTTTGTCATACCATTATATTTAGTGCACAGAAAGTGTTAATTGAAATCATTTTTATCTATAAGTGAGTAAATATTGTAAATAATTTTATCAATTGATTATCATTACTAACATATGTTTAGAATCATATTTTATCATTGATTGAATTTGAATGCAATCAATTCACGGGTCTCACTGAAAGGACAGGTTTAACAGGTTTAGCAGAATTGCTGTCAAGCTGTATGTTGAAAAATATGCTTTTTCTTGGCAGAAATGACATTACAGCGAAACTACTAAGCTCACATTATTGAAAATTTGCTTAAATATAAAAGACATATAGCTTGACAAAATAAAAAATCTACTTGAACAAATATTAACCAGAACAGAAATGACAGCAATTCTGCTATACCTGCCCGTTCAGTGAGACACTGAATTCCGGAATGGAAAACTTTATTCACTGAATGCACAGTCTGTCACAATCAGTGGTTATTCAGATTGCCTGATATAAAAAAATTGTATTGTATTCTATTTTTATTTCTATAATAGGATAAAAAAAAGCTTTCAGTCATTGAAAAAACATTTTGAAAGCAATAATCATCAATATATGTATAAATTTTATTTGATTTTGTATTAAAATACTTTTAATTACAAAAAAAAATTATTTAAATATAAATTATCAAAATTTCAAATCACAAATAAATTATTCAATTAATTAGAAATGTTAGAAAAATGAAATCAATTTAATTAAAAATTGAATTTTTAAGCTTTCGTTAACTAATTGTTTCGTTTGGATTGGATTCACAATTGAAATGCATTAATGCCTTCAATGTATTGAATATATCACATGCTTTTGGTTCACTTGAGAAAAGATTATGATTTAAAGCATTTGTGGCAGTAATTCGTTTGTCTATATTCAGACACAACAATCTGTCGAATAAATCGACAGCATTTGTGTCATCAATGCATTCGATGGCAAATCGTTGTCTCGCTTTTCTTCGACAAAGTTGTGGTAAATATAAATCAGACATAAAATACATATTATTTACGCCCAAAAGACTCATTGAATTGATTGGACCGCAGAGTTTGCTTATTTGTATCAATTGTTGATATTCATCCTCTCCGGACATAATAGGTCCATATCTGGTCCAGAGTTCAGTCATCAAACATCCGATGCTCCACATATCAATACCGGTGCCATAGAAACGATAGCCGACCAATAATTCCGGGGCTCGATATGCAAGGGTTACCACTTTAGAGGAGAATCCATTCCATGAATACGAATGCAAAGACTTTGCGAAACCAAAGTCTGCGATTCGTATTTTTCCGGATCTGTTTAACAGAATATTCTCCGGCTTTATGTCTCTGTGAATCACTTGTTTGCTATGAATATAAGCCATGCCTTCGAATATCTGTTGCAGAATATTCTTGATTTCAGGGAACGTAAACTGAATTCTCAATTCATAAAGAATTTGATGCAAATCAAAGTCACAGAATTCAAAAACTAAATATTGGACTAAAGTTTTTTCGCTTTGAGAATTAGTTTTGTTAATACAAATCGTGTCTTCGGAATCAAATCTATCGATGAGTTCGATGACATTTTTATGTCTGATTTGATCCAATAAATTGATTTCATTGCGAATGTGTTCATCATTTTTCAATTTATTGATAATTCGCTTAATGGCCACCAGTTTTCCAGTACTGGTTTCCTGGGCTTTAAATACCTTACCATACGTTCCTTCGCCTATCTTTTCCAACATTTTATAATTAAAACTTTGTTTATTATTAATTTCAACTGCATTTTGCTTCGGCTCTTGACTGCCAGTCAATGACCTAACTATGGATTCAGTGCCGAAACTACTTTTTGCCATAGATTTTAAACGCAACGCATAAACGCTAGACATTTGCGTTGACGTAAAACATAATAACCTTAAAGAAAATTTTGTTATTTAATCATAAGTTAAATGATTTCAAGTAATTAAGTATTTTAATGAAATACACAGTAATTATTGATATGAATATTCTCTTACGATATCTTTCTATAAAAATAATGATAACTCTTGAGGTCATAAATATTGCTGCAATCGCTTTTTCAATATATCCATGTATTAGCACTTGGCATAAAAATACAGTAGTGTTCTGTACAATTCTGTACTTACTAATGCTTTTGCTGTTACAGTTGCTGCTATTACTACAGTTACTGTAGTACTACTGCCAAAGTTCTAAACGTTATATGAGAATCAATACGATTGGTTCGTAAAGAATTCTGATTTCATACCAGTGATGAAATACAATGAAATCATTGCAAAATCTAATTTTTTCTGAATTATTTGTTTGATTGCAAATTCATTGTGAACTCGTTGTTAAGCTCTTCTGACGAACTTATTATTTCATCGAAATTCACTGTTAAATACTTTTCATTTCCTATTTGAATGACAATCTCATTCACTGTTGTCTAACTCTTGTGGGAAAACTCCAAATCTAATCAATTTTATTTGTTCAGCCAAATAGTCACCAAAACATCAGTTCATTACAAGACTGTTAGGCTGTAATATACAGTTGCTATTATAATAATAGCTTTAAAGAAATTGAGGTAGTCCAGACGGCTTATTGCCATCCCTACACTATTATAGTATACAAAATATAATAATTTTGCCCAGTAAAGAGAACTGAGATAATTATAACCAGTTCTTGGTAAGAGTTCTTCTATAACTGGAATTCGTTATACAGTATAACAACTTAGGTTAGGTTTAAAAGAGACAAATAGTGAATTCGGCAAAAGAAAAATATTTACTTTTTATTATACTATTTACTTATCAATCTATTATACTTTTCGCGAATTAGACTTGCAATTCAGTTATGACAGGACTAAACAAACAAACTTTAATATGCTTTTTTGAGAATTTTGATCTATATTATTCTACTATGACTACTGATAACAAAAAAGAATAAAATTTTTATTAATGGGAGGTGTAAGAGGTTTAATGGGGGAGGGGGGTCTAAAGTATCAAAACCTGAATTTATAAACCATTTTATATGTATCTGTCTTTTATCAAATCAGAATCGACCTAGTTGCTAGTCATAAACATTAATCTATACTATATACTGTAGATTCTATAGCATTAATCTAAGCATTAAGCTATAGAGTAGTCATGAGTTCGACTCTGATTTGATGGATGACAGTTTCATATATGGTTTTGTGAACAGCTCACAGACACAAGTTAATGATATACTAACCGTTCTTCGACAATAAATGACAGGATTTGTGTCATATATCGTTGAACTCGTCTATGTATGAGGTTTACACAGGAATGGGCAAAGGCTGGGTAGGGCACGAAATACCCCCTGTGACTTTAGCCGATACCCCCTACTTCGCTCGCGAGGTACCCCCATAGCAAAGTTGAGAAATATTCTGTGAAATTCTGTCTAAATTCTTAGAAAAATAACAGAATTTTGCCAAATTCTTGCTAAATTTGATCAAATTCTGCTAAATTCTTACAGAATACATCATAATTTAACCAAATTTTGTTAAATTCGTGCAGAATTAGTCGAAAATCTGCTAAATTACGTCACTTTTAATAGAATCCTGCAAGAATTTTACGATATCGCAATACCCTTGGACCCCCTGTCCAAAATTTGACAAAAATTGTGACTTCACAGCTCGGAATACCCCTTTGGCTTCGCCAAAATCCAATACCCCCATGAAATTTTTTCCTTTGCCCATCCCTAGGTTTACAAAAATATACATATTGTGTTATTGATCTTATGGATTAGCGGGAAAGGCAGTTCATAAAATCAGTTTTTGACATTTTGAACCCACAAAAAACCATCTTTCACCTGCCAATAGCAGCTATGATTGTGACTATCTTATTCAGTGCCAAATGGTCTTCATATTCGAACAAAAAATGAGTGGTTTTGATCCCGGTTTGTCTTAAGTTCATAGTTAGACCTGTCTTTCAAAGTCTGTAAGAAAGTTGACTTAAACATTTTTAGCCGAACTAGACTTAACATGTATTTGATAGGACGCTGCGTTAAATCGTCATTTGGCCATGACTCATGACAATACACTGGCAAGAACATAATTTACAAACACTGTGCTAGTTTTGACCTAAAGTTTAATCATTAGCCAAACGCTCACTGACTTAAACTTTTAAAGAAAATTAAGTAGTTTTTTGCCGAACTCACTAAAAGTGATATAACTAATAGCGCTGAAACAATTCGTTTCACTGAAATATAATTTCTTTTAGTACTAATATTGATTACAATTTATTACAAATTATATTGCTAATACAGATGCTCATATCTACAGTACAGTATATAGCAGTGATCGTCATTCTGTGGTAAATTTATCACACTCAGTAAACCTTACACATACTAACCATGAGGGATTGAATGATTTAACTTATATGGTTTGATAGCATATCGAATGAAAAATTTAACCTGTGAATATTTTTTGCTAATATATATATCGTTCGAAAGCTTATATCAAGACAATTTGAACGGCATATGAAACAGTCCTGACCATTACCGTCGGCATCAGGTCGGATCTGACCATTTACCGAAGTAGAATTATTTTTGCAACATTTTATTCTATATTGTATAAGCTTTCCAACGATGTATAAATTGTCTCTTTCGGATAACTGGATCAGCTCTACGGTGAGCTAATTTGCTATAATTTTCTATTTTCAAACCCTTATTATTCCCCTAAACATTTGTATTTGCAAAAATTATTCATAGGTTATTATTTTCATTCAATATGCTATCAAACCATATGAGTTAAATCATTCAACTCCGTGGACCTCAGACAGTCCCTCATAGTAAGTGTACGAAATATTCTAAAGCTGATACAGAAAACAACAGATACCAGAAATTTTTAAAGTGGATTTTGTAATCCTATTGACTATTAGTTTTGGCTGTAAATTTTTACCCTCTAACATATCTAGTATTTATTCTAGAGAACTTCAAAAACACCTTGACTATTCATTTTAGTCTGAAAATTGTTCATTTTTTGGATATTTTTTATTGCATGACGAAACCATTCAATAAATATCATTTAAAACATGCTGCTTGTAATTTCCAGGTTGTGCTTCAGATTTTCATCAATGTACGTTATTCAATTATAAACAGATCAATAGAAGCATCATGTTTTGTAATTTAAGCAAGAAAAAAAATAAAATTTCTACTTTGCAAATTATTTTTAAAATTCATTCATTTGGTTTCTCCTTAACAATTTTTATGAGGATTTCATGTTTTTCATATTATTTACCAAATGGTCCTGATGTTAATAATTGGTCTAAAAATTCATTTTTTAGCAATTTAAAAAATACGCTAACACGACTTGTTTAAAAGTTGCTAGAATAAAGACGAGATATGTTAAGGGAATAAAAATAACAGGCAACTCTAATGGATAGTAGGGCTACAAAATCCACTTTAGAAAATCCTGGTATCTTGTTGTTTTCTGAATCAGCTTTAGAATATTTCGTACACTTAGTATATTATTACATTAAGAGTTGTGTTAATGTGTGTGTAGAAGTAACTTGCATTTAAGTTCAATAGAGGATTTGACTTAACTTAAGTCACTTAAGGATATTAAAAGTAGTCATTATATGAGTAAAAAGTTCTTCATAGGAAGTTTGAGAAAATGACACAACTAACTACACCAGTGCTATATTTATGAATTAATAGGCGCTTTAATTAAAATTTTTAATTCTAAACATAATATTATTTTAAAGACAAAACATGAATACATATTTTTAGTGTAATT
>JAQFXN010002690.1:0-12161 GCA_034693365.1 Liacarus xylariae
TATTTTCTTGCATTTGATTAAATAAATAATTTTGATTTTCAAATTATTTGAGAGATTCATTTTCATGTATAACGCGCATCTATTATTTTGTGCAAAAATATACTTTTTTAAAATAACGCGCGCGGTATACACGGAACTTAGAGTAGCTTACACTTTTTGCATTTTTTATATAAAGTTTATAAATTATATTTTGTTGCCTTATTGGATAATTCCTAGCATTTCCAGTCAAAATACCTTCTTCTTGACGACCTTTAGTTTATAAACTTTATCAAATTAAATATTTTATATAACAGTATTTGAGAAAATGTTACCTAATCATGATTAATGATTGATTATTTGCAATTTATTACAGGTTTTATTTTACAATTATAAATAATACTATTTAATCTATAGATAATTAAAGAAAATTATCAAGCAAAGACTAAATGATCAAACACAAAACAAAAATGGGTGACTTGTTTAATTTGAAAAGATTAATTATCAATTATTCACTGTTAAATCTAACTATAGATAAAATTATATTCAATGTTGTTTGTTTCTGTTTTAGCTTCTAGCTTTTGTAAATAACAATGTAAAATAAAGTGTATTTTAATTTTCTAATAAATAAAAGATGAATTATTTTGCACATTCCTACTCTGTGCTCTACTGAGTTTGATCTATTCAATTTGGAGAAATTATTTTTGACAAACCTGATTTATGAAATGGTTGAAGTACAGTACTACACAATTAACGGGGAAGTTTTTAGGATTCAATTAGAAATTTTATAACAAATACTAAATTCAGTATGGTGAGTTTTCTCTATTAACTATTTATTGGTCATCAATGAATTATATAGAGTAATGCATTGGTATCCGGGAAAATGTCAGACAATCATGTTACTTCTACATCTACAAGACAATCTTAATGTTTATACAGTATAAAGCAATTTAATAGAAATTTATAACCAAATTAAAATATAATAAATATTAATAAATCTTAAATAACAAAATAAGTATGAAATACTCTTATAAATGTTTACAACAGTTATTAATTTATATAAATAATTTGTCTGGAACAAAATACTTTCAGGTCCTCCAAACCCCAACCCCCAAATTTGCGCCCCGCATCTGGTTATTAATTTTATATCATTATTTTTACCTAATCAAGCGATAAATCAACAAAAATCATAAAAATTTAAATTTAAGCATTCATTTATTGCTTTACATTGATCAATTAATATATTTGTTAGTGATACAATTCAAAAGAATTACATTAAATTGAGATTTATTAGAGCCACCTGGTTAGTTTCTAAATTTAAGTTAATCTAATCTTAATTTTATTAATTAAAGATTTCATTTAAATTTAATAATTCGTTAATAAAAAAATTATTTAAATCTTAATAGGGGTGCGTTCCGAGAGGAAGCTCCAGATCAAAAATCACTATGCTTATTAGATTTAGCATCAAATTTTATTCTAAAATTAAAAATTATAGCTGCAAATGGCCCCTCCTTCAATGGAAAATAAGGGGTTAAAGTTGTGTTGTGTTTCATTATTCAAAAAAGATTATTTTGTTTAAATTCTATTGTAAGTCAAGATTTCTTGATTTACCCACAATTTATTTTTCATATAAAATACATTTTCAAAAATTTTTTAAATTACGATTTTTATACAATGTTTTTAGAGTTATCTAATGAGAAATATATAATTATTACTTGATTAAGAATTAGTAATTTCACAATCAATATTTTATTATATGTTTATGCGATTTGGTTCTAGCAATAGCTTTAACTATGAACTTTAGTCAAATCGGGACCAAAAGCAGCGAGTTTTTTGGTTAGACATGAAGAAGATAAGCTACTTATTAGCAAGATAATTATTATAGCTGCTAATGCCAAGCGGAAGGTGGTTTGTTGGGTGTGAAAGTGTCAAAAACTCAATTTTTGAATCCTTTTTTGAGCTAATCCATGCGATCAAATGGAACAATATATGTATTTTTGTAAACCTCATACAAAGACGAGTTCAACGATATTTGACACAAGTCTGGTCATTATCTTCGGGATCAAGTCGGTGCTGGCCAATTACCGCGGAAAAATAGTTGACATACCAGAAACTTCTGCTTTGGAAGAGGTTTAAAAATATATATATAATGTGCATTTGATCACATGGATCAGCTCTAAAATTGGCTTATTATTTCAGGTTTTGAGATTGTAGACCCCCATTAAACCCCTTACACCTCCAATTAGCACAAAATTTAATCTTTTTCATGATCAGCAGACGTAGTTGAATAAAGTAAGCCAATAATCTCTAAAAATTCACATAAAATTTGTGTTAAATTTAACTCTGTAACATAGTAAGAGAAAACCCTGATTAATGCGTGTATAAAATATTCCTCATAAACATCATTATTAAAAAAGTTGAGATAAGAGTATTCAATATTAATTGATATTTCATTTCATTTGTAGTGTACTTTCTGAAGGCATTAAATTAATTAGTTTAATAGTAATTGTTTCTACTATCAATAGAAATTAAAGGATTTTCAGATATTTAAAATCGTCTTAATTATATCTATTATGATCATTTTATTAAGAGTTTATTTCGGGTTTCAAATGATCTTTTTATCTGAATTCGATATTTTTATAAATATATTTAAATTATAGAAATAAGTTTTATGTATAAAATTAAACATTCACATCATCGCCACAAAAAAATGATTGAGTGAACTTAGAGAATAGAGGATGATAATTAAATTATAAATAAAAATATACATAGGTATATAATGAAATAATATATTAAATCATTTTATTGATATTAATTTAATAGATATGTGTAATAAATGTCTATTCAATTCTTATGTCATAACACCTTCAATAATTCTTATTGATTTAATGCACCGGTAATTGTAAATAAAAACTATCTAGTAGTTTATACTCTTTTATCTAAATAACCCCTCATTGAAATTGACTTTCAATAACATATAAACGTTTATAAAGTAATTATAATAGCCCTTTTTACGTGCGAGGTCACAATTATAATAAATTTTTTAAGTCTAGCATTTGAATATTCTGATAGATGATTTTATCAAGATGATTTATATTATACGTGAAACATCATTAAAATTAATCTTTGTTACAAAATGTAATTTAATCTGTGTTAAAATTTCTTAAAATACGTAAAACTTTGAACAGCCGAGTTAGCATTACATTAACTTAAAAGTTGTTCTTCTGAGAGAAAGTTAATATTAGAATTACTAATTAAATAAAATTTAAGGTTTTCTATTTAATTCATATTGAGTTATATTAAGTTCATTTTCAAAATGTTTTACAGAATATATATGTATTTCACTATTTATATGTTGAATCAAATTATACCTATCTCTGCACTTAATATTTTTTTAGAGGAACGGTAAAAAGTACCTCATTTTCTTCAGAATCATATATTTAACTAAAAACTGAACCGAATTCTTTGAATTATTATTTAGTTTTAACGAAATATTCTTTACTTTTGGCATTTTTTAGAATAATGAATAGAATAATTGATTGTCGTTTCGTATTTTTATATCTGAATATAGGTTTATATAATTATTAGAAAACTCAATACAATTAAAAGTGTTTTTCTTATGCAAAATACGAATCAATTCAATAAATAAGTTTTGATAACCAAATAAAACAAATCAAAACCAATAAAACTTTTTTGTCAGACAAAACTTTTAACTGTATTCCAAATCTAAATTCATAACTGAGGCCCTAGTTCACTTTTTCATTCTTGGAAACAGAACGAGCCAAGAATACAAAATAATAATCCCCTTTTCCGGCTGCTCTATTAATAACTAATCGTTTCAATGTCCTCACAGCAGTAAATTACTAAACTATTCGCTTCATTTGGATTATTTTTCATTATAATGTGATAGTTTAGAGTTCCCAATGGGTTCGGGAAATATGAATTGAAGGCAATATAAGACTTTTGCCGCAAACATCTGATGCGCAAAATATACAAAAGGCAATAGAGCACAGAAATAAGCCACTCCTCAACACACCTATGGTTTAGACAGCAGTTGTGTTGACAATACTTAATCACTGTTTTATGAAATGATTTCAATAATAGTTTAAATAATATTAGACTTAAGGCCGAGAATGTCTGCACTCTTTGATCACATCAAACAACAACACAGCGATGGGTTGTTCACTAATTTGGTTCAATCGGTAAGTTTACCACTAATTGATTGACACTTTTTAGTTTAGTTTCAATTAATGTCACACTTTTGACTCAATTAATGATTGTTTGCAATCATTTCTTAACATTGACTACAATTATAACACAAAACCATTGGAAGAGACGATTAGTTATTTAGATCTCAATTCAGATTACAATTTGTTATTAAATATTTTGATTTAATTTCAAATCGTATTAATTGTAGAGAAAGACACGACGCGTCCAATGGTTTAGTCTGTAGTTTGAGTTGAAGTCCGAAACTAATAATTTATTTGAAATGCATTTCATTTATATTCAATTGATTTAAAAACAGTTAAACATATTATTACCACAAATGGAGACGAATTGCGATCTGTTTTCGCCGTCCAATCACTACAAAGTGCTTCTCTTCTATGGCGACGCTCTCTATCGAACCAAAGACTACCGAAGGGCTGAGGTTTGGACTAATTATTGATTGCAATCACTCTATAATTGTATTTAATTGAATCCATTTTGCACTTATGCCAATCCAATAGCGCGCATATCATAGGGCACTGTCTCTGAAGAAAAACACTCCAAAGACTAAAAGGAAAAGTCAAAACAATGGTTCAAATGATATGAGTTCTGAAATTGATGTCAAATATCAAATCCATTTGTGTTATCTTAAATTACAACAGTATTCAAACGCATCCATCGTTTTGGAGAGCATTCCTCTAAAACATGTCAGTCCTTCCTATAAAAGTTGTATTTTTGTGATTCAATCAAAACATTTAATTTGATTTATAGCGCAATTCACGCATTAATATGGCTTTAGGAGAGATATACAAATTGGATAAGAATCCCAGTGCTGTCAACTGTTTCAAAGAAGTGCTCAAAGAGTCTCCGTTTGCTTTGACAGCAATTCTTAATTTAATTAAATTAGACGTAAAAGTGAACGATATTTTAGGGATAGTGAACACAGCCATCGCTAGCATTCCGGCCATGGGTTGGCTCAACATTTGGATTCGAGCGCACTGTTGTATGAACTCTATTCAGATCCCGAATGCCATCTCTTTATTACGACAGTTGTATGAAAGCCCACAATTCAAAGAGAACGTAGAGATTATGATCTCTTTAGGAGAGGCCTATTATTATAGCGGAGACTATAAGAAAGCGATTCAGTTATTCAAAAAGAGTTTTGCAATCGATTCCATGATATTAAGAGGTCTCGACTTTTATGCGTCCGCTTTGGCCAAAGAAAACCAATTGAAGGAATTGGAAAATCTGTCGAATCAATTGATCCAAAGATGTGATACATTCGAATCGGTGTCTGAACCCTGGGTTGTGCTCTCATATTACTGTTTTCTCTCAAATAAAAAGGACTCGAAATCACTTTTTTTCGCACAAAAAGTAAATCATTTATTAAATTATTATTATTTGTATTTTCTTTATATAAGTTCTGATTTTTGTACTCAATTAAAGGCCTGTTCTCTAAGCAATAATTCAATAGAAGCCCTACTACTAAAAGGTATGATTTTGTCAGAGACTAAGACACAAGAGGCCAAAACTTGTTTCCAAGAGGCGCATACCAGTGCTCCCCATAGGTTCGAACCAATAAAATGTTTGACTGAGACTTATTTGGCCGAAAAACAGAAATCTTTGGCTACAAATATGGCAAATCAGGCGCTCAAGACATTAGGACACACTCCCCGAACATTAACGGTAAGTAAAGAATATTGAGTTAGAGATGTCGAAGGGGTGGCTGTCTATCCAATCCAAACGGGAATTTTATTTTCAATGTATTCAGTGTTGCAAACAATTATAGCCATTACTCCTCCCCTTTCGGCAAATCCGATATTGAGTTTAATGACTAAAGAATGAATTGTTGAACACCTGTCCCAACAGTTGGTCGCTTCTGTATTCCTAACCGATTCTGTAAATAATGAAAAATCAAAGGCCAAACAAGCTCTGGAACGTGCGGTGAAACAAGACTCGGGATATCTGAATGCCGTTTATTTGCTTTCAAACCTTTATTTAGAGGAAAAAAATTTCGATAAAGCGATAGAAATGTAAGACTTATTGATCAGACTTTTTGAATTTGGATTAATTTAATTATACTTAAGATTAAACAAAGCGATTGAATGCACTGAAAGTAATGTTAAATTACATAAAATATTGAGCGAATGTTATGCAGAGAAGAACGAACACGAGAAGGCATCACACCATCGAAGTATTGTCTCGAAGTAATTGCATTTTAAGACAATTCGAATACAAATAATTAAAAAATAAATATTTTATTAAACAAATAGATTAGAACTGAGTTATCGTAATTCAAATGAGAGTTCCCAACGACTCGAACATCAATCACACGCCGGCGATAATGTCGGCTCTACTTTGGAACTGGAAGTCGACGACATTCCAGCCTCTGATGAGGACGTGGATGAAAGCGAAACAGACGTCGTCTGGTCTGATGATAACTATAGCGTTACATAAAATACATTTGTCTATAGCTTATAATAATTGATTCAAAATTACATAAAATCACAATTTCTTTAAATTTTTAAAATATATTCAAATTTTTATAAAACAAAAGATTTTAAAAATATATAAAATTAAAAAATCATTGAAAATCAGCTGAAGTTAGAGATAATATCTGATCCGATCTTAAAATCGAGAAAAGTTTAATAAATGGATTGAACTTAATTAAAGTGCATTTACTGCCGATCAGAACCAGTTTTTTCTTAGCCCTAGTGATGGCCACATTCAGACGCCTCTCGTCGTTAAGTATTTCTGACTTCAAGTTGTTTTCATTCGAATTACTTTTGACACAAGAGTAGAGAACAATGTCTTTATCCCTTCCCTGGAACTGATCGACTGTATTGATATCTAAGTTGTAGACACAAAGCAATTCCTTTAAGAAGCGCACCTGTCTTTGATAGGGACTAATGATTCCTATTTGATGTCCAGTTATATCAAAATATTTCAAAAAATTTTCGACAATAGTCTTAACGACTTTGGCTTCGCTGTCATTATAAACCTTTCCTTTAGTGTCGCGTATCTCTGGCGCAGGTATTGAATCGGTGTCTAAAAATATGACTGATTTGGACAAATCGGTTCGCATTACTTCTGTTAACCAATTATTTGAACTTAAATATGAAGAATCGGAAGCAATGAGTGTTTGAGTACAGACTTGAAGTGAAGCACATTTGAGAACTCCATTATAAGTCAATTCATTGCTTATTCTCATAATTTCACTGTTCATTCTGTACTGAATGGTCAGATCTGTTGAATTTGTATCGCTTTGTAGTAAAACAAACAAACTTTGGTCCAAACCTAACAGTTTTGCGCTTTCACTTTGAACCACTGGAGGTAATTGTTTTGGATCCCCGACTAATAGAAATCGATTGCTTAAAAACAAAGGACCCAAACAAGTGGGCAAAAGGACTTGTGAGGCCTCGTCTACTATACAGTAATCAAAAGTTCTTCGTTTAAATAAGGGATGACTGGAAACACCCAAACACGTCGACGCAACCACTTTGACACCCGAATAAAAGCCTTCAAGTTCTTCAACAGTTGTAAAACTAGATGTTTGGGCCGAAACGGTATAGGAATGTAGCTCTGGATCCACTCTTTTTTCAGAGCCAATGCGAACAAAGTCTATGTTATGGTCCTTGAGTTTGACTAATATGTTGTCCACAGCCGCGTGAGTATAGCTCGTGATCACAACCGACTGATCCAAAGCCACCAATAGTCTAATAAGTGCTATGATTGTCTGTGTTTTGCCGGCGCCGGGCATTCCTCGAAGTAATACATAGCTGTCTGTCGAAAGTGCTTTGAGAATAGCCTTCTGTTGATTGACATTAAGGGTTTTGAGAATTGGTTTGCCTTTTGTCACGATTTGTCGCTTGAATTTATTGCTATAACTCACGCATTGTTTCTCTATTATTAAGTGTCGAAGTCTTTCAGACTGTGTGTCATTCGAATCCATTAAACGCAATAAATTGGTGTAATTGCTTGAAATCAAACCACTGCTCGACAAGTGATCGATTCTGAACAATGCATTCTTCGGCAAATTGTCGAGTCTTTTATCTAAAATCAGTTCAATTTGTTTGCAATCAATACTTTTGATGTATGCCATCGACAGTGCTATTCGTTTTGAAGAATTCATGTCTTGGCTGTCATTAATGTTGTCTATACTGAGAGCAACCCTTTCCCACCGACGCATCAGATTATCGGTTAAATTGAATTCATTAGAATCGCTCAAAACCTTCTCAGATCTGACAAAAATAGTCGAATCATTGATTTGTCTCAGAATTTTTAGTCTTCCAAAACCCAATCCCTTTGATTCTCTCTCTGAAGAAGATTCAGTCCAAAAGCCAAGTTTTGAGTTGACGTCCCGTTCCTTGACTTCTGTCAGCTCTAAATTCAATAAAAACATCCATTTCTTGAAAAAATCCAAATCTAAATGAGACAAATGTTGTATAACTTCTGGAATCAGTTCTTCAGACATAACACTCGAATGTCTTAAGTTTTCAGTTTCGAGAGTCTGTAAAGTGAGGGCACAGTCCAGCAAATGATCGCATTTACTGCATATCCGATAATTGTTGAGAGGTTTGGGTCCCAACTCTGTATTAGTAAAGTGTTTGACTAATTCATTGCGCAATTGAGTCAAATCTCTTTTTACTGCTCTTTTGGTAATGATTTGACGCATTTGTGGCTTATCTTTAAGATAAAGAAGTAATCCGTGACTGTTGTGTGTCATGTCTTCCATCATAATTGAGTAGAGACTCACTTGTCCGATGTGTTCGTTCGAAAAGGAAGACTTCCCTGTCTTCAACTCCAACGGAACAGTAAGTCTTGTCTTAATATTCTGTTCTTCAGTCATCACATCAACAGTTAAGTCAACGATTCCTTTGAGACCCCATTTAGTGCTCCAAACACTGTCTTCAATGTCGCGCACTTTCATGACCTGTAGTTTAGAGTCGTTGTGATTGCCGTCAAAACAAGTCTCAGATTCCGAGTCTTTAATGGAAGACATTTTAAACAAATACTTATCCATCCATTCGGCGATCGAAGGAATATAAAGAGAGACCTCTTCTATGACTTCACTCTTTTTGATTCCAATGGCGTAGAAGTCATTAATAGAATTGTCTAAATTTGATAAAAACAATTCATTGATTTTCTCCAATCCCTGGACTCTGAGTCGACATGAGTTCTGAAACAATTGGTGGACAATAACTCCGATAAGCATTGATCGGTTGGTTTGAGTCCAACCGCTGAACTTCACTGAAAGCCACGACTTTCTCATACAATAATTAGCGGACATTAGTGTTGTATTCGATATCAAGACATCAGGACTTTTAACGACAAACCCGTAGTCATTGTCGACAATATATGTATTCAACTCTTTGTCATATTTGGCGTCCAATAAGTGAATGATTTCACTGACATTCAGTTCACATCCAAACCAAACGCCTCTCAAAACACATTCACAACAGTCTATCGGTTCATCACTTTTGACGATCGCTTTTAACTTTAAAACTAATTCAAACTTTTGATAATCTCTGATCTGATCCACAATTGAGTAACGAATGGCAGATCTCGAAGACATAGCGGACTCAACACTCAATACAGTATTTCAAACCTACGGTAGTTTTGCGCCCATTTCTCAAAACAACATATTGTCTGTCATTTAATTCAGTGCTGTCTTAACACAAATCTCAGTCCCCTTTGACTGCTTTATGTCTACTATTATAGTACTATCGGTATTATAATAATAGTATGTCCGCACAGATCCACATGTCCTGTCCCTCCTCTCCACCCAATGTCTGTTGTTTGTGAGCAGTGAGTCATATGACATGTTTTGGCGCATTTCGTGTAAAACAATGCAAACAATGATTGTATGAAAACAACTCTTTGACTGAAAGCAGTAATTGATTGTTTACTTACAGTTAATCGCAATTCAATCATATGTTTAATTGAATCCAAGTATTGATTAATAAAAATCTTAGCATTTATTGAGAAATGAGTGAAACGGAGGCCAAAGTAAGCATTGTTTGAATGAATTGAATTAAATTAATAATTGATTTAATGATTGAAAGGTTGAGTCGAACTCGAGTGGAGTGGAGAGCGAATCCCAATCCCGACAGCGAACCCAATCCGAAGGCCATGAATCCAATCCTGACATACATTTCGATCCCATCATTGAATTGCCGTTAATTGATATCAAAACTCTTGAGGAAAATGAAACGGAATTATTGAAACTGTAATTGAAATCTATTTTACACTAAATTTAATTTAAATATAAAATGAATGAATTGTTTGGTTTTGTGTCTAAAGTCGGGCCAAACTCTATCGATACGACACCAGTGAAGAAGTGGCGCAATTCAAAGAACGCGGAACCGGAGAAGTGAAGCTAATGAAGCACAAGAACATTCGGGCCGTAAGAGTACTGATGAGGAGAGACAAGACATTGAAACTCTGTGCTAATCATTACAGTAATTGTCCCTTAATTTACAGCTATTTTTCCAATTTTTAATTAAATATCAATACTTTAATCAGTTATGCCTTCAATGGAACTCAAGAAACACAACAATAGCGACAAAGTGTTCGTTTGGAGTACTTTTGCTGATCTCTCAGAAGAGATTCCAAAACCCGAAACTCTGGCCATTCGTTTCGCAAACGTTGAAAGTATTTAATAATTTTGTTTTATTTTTTTCGACAATTAATTGGATTTAATTGAAAATTATTATTTGATTCAATAGACGCCCAAAAATTCAAAGATGTGTTCGAAGAGTCGAAACAATTTGTTTGCGAATCAGAAGAATATAATATCTCTAATAAATTGAGTGAAATTAATATTAAAAGCGATGAAAACGAAGATAAAAGTAGTGATGAAAACGATTCCGACAACGAATCAGACAAAGAATTGGATAAAAAGGAAAATGAAGTCCAAAATACACCAAAAGATGGAAATGAGAACTGAATCCAGAATTGAACTGAAAGTCGAATCTTAAATATTTTTGTTCGAAGTTTTATATTTAACTATAAATATATAAAAACTTAATTTTAATTGTATTTCAATTCAGTTCTGATTTATTTTGCATTACTTTTTAATTATATTTAAATTCAATATTTATTTTTCCTTTTGTTTATCAGTTTTAATGAAAACTAAAGCGAATAAAAAACATTTTAAATATAATAGACTTCAAAGGGAAGGGTAGACTTCAAACTAGAGGTCCAAAACGGATGGATCGGATTTGAAATACTGATCTGAAAGTTTATATGCCGTACGCTCTGTTTTAATAAAACAATGATATCGCCCATGTAATCAATTCAGGGTACTTTTCACATAACTAGTAGGCCGATTAGGGGGCTTTGGGTTACCAGTTCTCATTTTGCGCCCCCACTCCTAATCGACCTAAAATGATGTGAAAGTACGCTGAATTGATTATTTGGGTGATATCTCAATGCTTGGGTGCTTTTTTGGCCGTCGGAGTCTCCACATCACTGGGTTTATTCTAAAGATGGCCAAAGATTAGAGATGGGTATATTTAACAGAATTTTGATGAGTTCTGTAAAAAATGACCCAATAGTGACATTCTATAATAAAATTCGAGTATATTTAACAGAATTTTGATGAGTTCTGTAAAAAATGACCCAATAGTGACAGATTCTGTAATAAAATTCGAGTATATTTAACAGAATTTTGATGAGTTCTGTAAAAAAATAACCCATTATTGATAGATTCTGTAATAAAATTCGAGTACAGTTCACTACCGAATTTACGCACATGTCGGGGATTGAAAAATTGTACGTAAAATCGGTTTGTTCGTAAAATCAGTTAATTTTTTAATTAATTCTAAACAAATATGATAATAATATAGCTTTTATTAAATCTTAAAAAATGTTTTCAATAAATTAAGCTTCATTTTCTTGTTAATACTGATTTAATGGATTAGTTTCATTTCGTTCAGGGATACGCAATGAATGTCAACAATCCTTTCTGTGTTAGA
>JAQFXN010002691.1:0-12159 GCA_034693365.1 Liacarus xylariae
ATATATAATTGATAGCTATATGACTGATATCAGAGGCATATCTGACTGTCAATCTGTTATAAAGTCAAATGTCTATAAAATCAAACCAACCTGGCACAAGCGTATATTAAGACAGGCCCTCAAAAATCTATGAGTGTCTGGACTAAGAGGTGCGCCCCCGACCATCATGACCTCTAGTTTACCTCCGATTTGTGACCGAATATTATTACAGATAATGTAATCAATAATTGGTGTCCGAAAGCCTCTCTCTTCCCAAACAATCTTATAATTAATGGCGAAATCAAACAATTGTTTAAAAAGTTTGCTTTTCTTTCCCACATTTAGCTCAATGTCTTTGCGTATTCGGTCCAAAATCAGTGGTACGGATGCCATAAATGTTGGCTGAAGTAAATTTATATCTCCTTTGACACCGGGCTTGAGTGCAGTGCCAGCATTGGTCAATGTATATGGTGTTCCGTAACCTATTTTGATGCCACACGAGTAAAGAAATGTTTCGGCGCTAAACTCCAGGGCATGTGATAGTGGAAGATATGCTAAGTATGTGTGCGATTCTGGTTTGCTGAATGGTTTGTGTGTTAACGTCAGTATAGATCGAAATGTATGGACAATTTGTTTGTGCGTCAGAATTACACCTTTTGGTACTCCAGTAGAGCCTATGTTTGACAAAATAAATGGCATAAAAACTTTAATCAAAATAAATTGTTGAAATAATGTTTTAAAATAAATAAAAATAGAATCTCTTAGAATTTTTTATGACACTCTGTTAGACTTATCTGAATAGAAATACTTTAGGAAAATTTACTATTTTTTATAAAGCTTATTCTTAATTTCTTAACAATCATAAAAGTTAATTCGTAATAACTAAATTTTTTATTACTAATTAATAAGTAATTACTTTGACCAGGATTAATAAAGTCTAACCCTAATAGTATTGGTAATCCTAAGCTACAAAACTTCAAACCTGATGTGTATTGAATGATAGCGACATCATCTTCAGTAGGACTAACACCCGTCAACTTTTTAGGCGCTATTCTGCCTTCAGTCTCCATTTGTTTAAAAGTAACTAGTTCTATTCGCGATTCGAATTCCACATTAGGGTTCGTTTTGTAATCTAATTCGATGTAAATAATTGTCTTTACATTCGGTATCTGATTCTGAAGTTTAGCTAATTTCGGTAACAAATCTTCTGTAGTTATTATATGCGTCACTTCAACCTCATTGATCCCATGCACGAGACCATCGTTGCCCAGTGTCGCGTACAGTGTTGTGATGGCAGCTCCGATACGTACGATTGCCATTGCACTTAAAAACCATTCTAAATTATCAATTAAAGAAAAATATTAGAATTGGTCCAGCATGTATTGACAAAATATCATTTACTGATGATAATCTTCAAAATATCCTAGAAATTTGAAGATGTTATTAGTGTATACTTCAGAGTAATTAACAACTATTATCATTAAATAAACATCTTTGGTTAACATACAAAGATGCGGAAGATGATTTATAGCAAATTATTTTGATAAAGCATCTTACATGCTAAAAATTGGTAGGTATTTTAATCTAACTAATGAGTCAATTTTCATATCATTCTACGGCATTGATTAAAAAATATATGAAAAGATAAAATTTAAGTACACCAGGTTATTTACTTTAAGTCTTATAGATTATTCATTAGTGCAAATAAAACATAAATTATAGGCTAGAATAAATTATATGATTCGATGGGTTAATCCGTTTACATCATCATATTCTTAAAATATTATATACAGTAAGTTTCATAATTTAACATACAATAAGCCTATTTTAAGAATAAGTGGAATCAAGTCATATATTCTTAAAAATATATTAAATTAATAAAATATGAATGAATGCAGTATCAAATACAATAATCAGTCATTTGACAAGACTAATTATCAAGTTTTTTTTCAATAATAATGAATCATTAATGAATTATTAATGATTTAACTTATTTTCAACTAAATCTTATGTACAGTATGTAACTGTCATCTGTCAAATCAGAATCGACCTTATTGGCTTAATGATTATGACTAGTACAGGTCGATTCTGATCTGATGGAAGACAGTTTCACATGCTCATGCAGAACCATTCGAGAATCTAATTCATTAGTGAGCTGTAACTCAAACCTTATGTCTAAATGTGGTTCTAGTTTAGTGTTAAATACAATATAATTGAGTTAAATATGATTACAAACCCAATCGAGTTTCGGAAAATATGAGAACAATATCTTTTGATTTGACACCATTCATAAGCAAACCCCTGGATATATCATCGATCCTCTGGTCCACCTGACCGTATGTCAGCCATTGATAATCACTTAAATCCCATTTCTTAAGCACTTTGCCATTGGTTTGTATGACATCTTTTTCTGCAGATATTTGTCTAAATCCTAAACATTGCCTATCGGTTCCATGGATTTGGAGCAATTTTTTCTGTGCCTCAACTAATGTACGGCATTCGTTCAGATAGTGTTGTGGCGGATCTCCATTCCTGATCCAAGCACTGTATGGATCGCCCGGCACTTCCAGCCTCGCCCTAACCCTATTGGCCTTTTTCAACACAGCCCACGGTCTTTGTACCGCATAATATACGGGAAGAGTAATATAAGTGTATAAAAGGACAAAAAACTTTATTATTTTTATAATTATTGAGATATCTTTAGGTTTCGATCGGTTTTCCATAACTTTATTAACTTTTTATAACACTTTCAAATATAATTGACTTTCATTGGGAAAAACTTTTATGCGTTTGAAATTAACTATTTTATCTGCAGTTTAAAACTTAACATTTCACACTGATAATTCAATATCGGATAGACAAAGATAGGCACAGATGCTATAAGTTCATTGTCTATTGAAGACTTTCAAAAAGAGTTTATTTGATTCGATACTATAAACAAAATATAAAAACAAAAAATATTTTTGATTTTCTATTAAAACACTTAAGTATATTAAGATTTTTTTACTTTTAATCTATTGAAGAAATAAAGTTAATATATATATACACTTCTTATTAAAAACTTATTCAAAGAATTTTACTTCTTATGGAATAAATATTTTGCATTTGGTTTGTGAAACACAAATAACTTCAGAAAAAATATTTACAACAGAAATAAATTACTATATTTATCCATATCTTGTTGTTTTGTATTAATGTGTTAACGCATTTTTATTAACTGGGAATTAGTCGGCGATCAAATATAACATAATTTATTTATTTGTATGCAATTCTAGTTTAATTCCTAATGCCAATATAAAATGCTTGAATGTTGGGGTTAATATACAAATCTAATAGACTTTGGAATAGTGTTCCTCATATTTGGACTCTGATATACAGTACAATGTGGAATATATGAGTACATGAAGTGATGTCTTTTACTCAACGTTTTAATCAATACAAACAAAAATTATTTATTATTTTGATATAATTTAAACACTGTTTTGATCTTAGTATACGAATGAAATTGGTATTAAGTTCCGAGAATTAATGATAAGGAGGAAGTGGGAGAAAAAAACTAATTTATAACAATCTTCATTACCACACATCCTGTAATATCAATATTCTTATTATTTGAAAAGTTAATATTTTTGAGATGAAATACATGACTAAATTAAGAGATTTTTATTTTACTTAAAATTTTTAGTGTTAAAGAAATTATTATTCTTGTAGAATTACACAAATAACTTACATTTCTTTTCCTATGAATTAAGGATGAAGGTTTGGAGGGGTAAAATATTTTTTGAATTACTGATAATTAGAATTTGACGTAAACAGTTGTAAAATCCTTATCACTAAATACAGTATTAATTTAAATCAATGTCCGAATGAACCCTTGTTTTCAAACCAATTAATGATAGATTCAATGAAGATCAACAATCACTGTGACTACTCTACGAACAGACATTTCTTCTATAAACTTCCACAAACTGCCACTGGTCAGTCAAACAAATAACTTTTTTAAATAAGTGATTTCTATCCAATGTCCCCTATGCATACGCCTGAATATATTCGTATATTTAATCTGTATATTTAAAAACTGTAACACAAATATTAAATCAAAAATCATATCTTAAAACAACAAAAACATTAAGCCTTTTGGCGATGGACAAGCTCAAGCTCAAGTCAAGCTCAAGCTTATTTATTCTAACTTTAATTCAAAAATATTTTTAGATTAATATTTAAAATTTATAACCAAATCAGACTAAATTAAATAGTATAAGGGGTATTTTTAGGAAAATATTTAGTAGAGGTAAAATTTTGCAAGATGTGATAAATTCCAAAGGACTAAAAATAAAATAATTTAAATTATTCTCAAAGTGTGAGCAGAAATTTTAAGAAAATTTGTATTGGAAGTATTTTACTTATACCTTAACATGGATCAATGTTCAGAATGATTTTAACATTGACAGAATAAAATTATTGCCAATGTATTTTTAATTTGCTCAACATTTTACTTCAATTACTATCAATATATTGCTAATAAATAAACTATTAATTTTTGTGATTTTAATATAATTGTCCTTGTAATAGTTTAAATTAATATTAACAATCACAAAATGACTATTCCTATAAAATTAACAGAAATTATAATGAGAAAATATAATTAATCAAATATTATTTTAGATAACACTTAATGAGTTTTGTAATAGAGGGTATTATATAATATCAAATAATTTAAAATGGACAAATTAGAGATCAAAGATTATTTGATTAATGAACAACAAGAATTACTTTGACCATTTAAAAATGTATCCCCTGGTGTCAAATTATTGCTTTCGGTCTTTGTTGAATTCTTACAAAATTCATCATAATTCTGTTAAATTATGATAAATTCTTACAGAATTTGTCGAAATTGGTTGAACTGAGTCATTCTATTTATATTCTGCAAGAATTAGTTTATTGCAAAATCCCATCCTTAGCCCAAAATTGGAAAAATCGGTCATTTTATCGTCCCTTAGGCTCTAAGAATACTCTCCTGTCGTTTTAAAGTCTCGACATCCCTGCTCATATTTAAATGTTTCCTTTTCAAACATTTATCTCAAATGATTAGGTTTGATATCACATCAAATATGATTGAAGGCAATGTGCTGTAAGTAATTTGGAATATGGAAGCGATCTTTAAAATTAAAATCACAAAACAATACAAAATATGAAAAGTTTTTATCTTTAATTTATGGAAATATGTTTCGACAGATAAATAATCTAATTTAGATTAATATATTAAAATGAATCGGTTCGCACAGGTATTTACTAATAGTGTTGGAAAGCAAATATCAGTCATAGGTATGGTTCACATACGAAGTCTACCCACAAGTCCTTTAAGTAAGGGCTTAAGTGTCCAACAATTGATTGACATTTCATGCAATGAAACGGAAATTTATTTAAAACACAAATTGAATGCAATTTTATTGGAAAATATGTTTGACATTCCATATGTCAGACGTCAAGACTCCGGACCAGAAGTGACGGCTATTTTGACAAGAGTTTGCTCTGAAGTGAAGAAATTAGCGCATAATATACCGGTTGGGGTACAGGTGTTGGCCGGACTTAATCACGAGGCACTGGCCATTGCATTGGCCTCTGGTCTCCAATTTATTCGCTGCGAATCATTCGTCTTCTCACATATAGCCGACGAGGGCTTTATGGACGGGTGCTCTGGATCTCTGTTGAGGTATAGACAACAATTGAATGCAAAAGACATACTTATATTGACGGACATAAAGAAGAAGCACAGCTCACATGCCATTACCAGTGATGTGGATGTCATCCAAACTGCAAAAGCGGCTCAATTTTTCTTATCCGACGGAATAATAATCACTGGACTAACTACTGGACACTCGCCTGATCTCAAAGTGATTGAAGATCTTAACAAATCTGGTCTCGAAATACCTGTACTCATTGGTTCGGGTGTTAATGATTCTAATGTTAAGAGTTATACTGATTTAGATGTAAATGCAGTTATTGTTGGCTCACATTTTAAAGAGTTCGGGGTTTGGAGTAATGAACTATCAGTGGATAGAATTAAAAGATTTATGGATAGAGTGAATGAAAATTAATAAATTAATTGAAAATTTTCCAAATATTGATTAAAACACAAAGAATTTGTTTTTTCTAATAATAATTAAATAAGAATTATTCAATGTTTTTGAGGACTTATTTTTATTTTAGAGTCAAATATTTTTTTAGAAATTAATTGTAATGGAATTGTAATTATTTTTTATATTAAAAATTAGATTTTACCGTATATTTTATATTGTTGAAAAATCTAACACTCCCTTAATGTAAAACATGACTCAAAATAATTGGGAATGCAGGGAATGAACTGGGATGGAAAAATTGGTCAAGATTTAGTTGGTTAATTAGATTGATTCAGAGTAGAGGTCCAACTTTTCTAAATTATTTTGACCCTTCCCTTAACGTAACACAAAAATCTTCAACCTTCCCTTAAGGATCCCGTAAGGGTTAAGGGTTCAAATTTGAGCTCTAATTCAGACCTCAATGTAAATGAGGTTTTGTGAAATACTGTAATTCTTTATAGCAAAATTCTAAAGAATTGGAATTTTAAAAACATGATACTGTTGATAAAGTTTTAACTATGTTGACTAGGAATCAATAGTGTTTGACAAAATCGAACCAGCTAAATATTGTTGCAATTGAGTTTGTAGAAACATATAGAAGATTATTGTATTAAAAGATATTTGACTGTAATTAAAATTCTAAATTGTCATCAAAAAAAGTAAATTACTTCATTAGCTAGATATTACTCAATATTTTACAATGTACAAGCTTATAAATGAATTGCCAACTTATAAAAGAAGCTTTATAATACAGTATATTTCGAAAGATCATGCTAATAATGAGTACAGAAATCTGAACAAATAATTCCAATAAAGATATCGAATAATTCTTTTGACAACTATTATTAAATATTATTTCATAGCTTTCTCTTAATTTTTACACATTTACTAATGAAAAGGTTTATAGATGTGATGACACTATCAGAATTCATTGTTAAATAAATGCTTTTAATAATAATAATTAATAGAAAATACAGTACATGTATTTTATTTGAATCAAAATCCTTTAAAATAATTATTGAGTAAAATATTTTAACTTTTAGCGAATTTTAATTCTGTATTGAGGTTTAAAAGTTTTGAATAACTTATTATTAAATTTCCAATTGTATTGAAATCAAATAATACAGTATTCATATCGTATATAAAGCTCACATAAATTCAATTTTTTTTTTATTTTAAAAATTAATAATAAGATACAGAAAATATTTTTTTAAATATGAAAAACATTTCAATTATATTACTTTTGATTAGTTATCAATTAATCTTTAGTATAGCTCAAAATTCCGACAGTTCTGGTAAATTTATTTTAGTTCTGACCTTGATAAATTAATGGTGTTATTAAACATTGTTATTTTTGTGATAATTATTAGGTGCGACCCAATCAACAATTCGAAGAGTGGGTCAAATGGCGATAAATGGTGTGAAGACAGTGGCTAAGCTAACACCACAGGGACAGGCAGTAATTGGCGCCTACAACGGCGCGAAAATGGCCAAGAATGCCTTCGATGGAGTGAGGAATAGACTGAGTGGCAGTGGCAGTGCTGGTCCATCAGGTGCAAACAGAAAACAATAAAACAATATTAGTTCAAAGTTTATTAATCAATTAATTGTACACATTATTGAGTAAAATTTTATTTTATTACAATTCATATACAAATAGATTTTTAAATATTATAATTAAATAGGAATTTAACTTTTAATTTAATCAAATTATAAAAACCACTTTTAATTTACAGTTAATCTGAATACATAATTTCAATCTAGAAATTATTAATTTAGTTGATAAATAAAATTTATTTAAATGTCTAATCCATTGATTGACCAGGGTACTGCTAATTAAACATTTTAACTGTTTAAAATAATAGAAAATTGTGCTTTATTAAATATGACTGTCCAATTTAAAAGCAAAAAATAACTTTTACCTTCATTGTCGCAAAATAAAACATAATAAATTAAACTTATTAATTAAATCTGTACATTTTTTGATTTATGTCACAAATATCCGCGATTCCACTTTTATTTGCATTTTTAAAGTGTAAATATCATACATAATGAACAATGAACTTAAAGTATATAGGCAATATAGGCTACTGATAAGAGCCTCAAAGTCACTGGGGAGCGTAGAGAAGGGTATTTTGCAATCTAAAAATTCTTGCAGAAATTAATTAAAAATAACGTAACTTAACAGAATTTGACCAAATTTATCAAGAATTTTATTGGTTTCACAGAATATTATCCAAAACAACACCTTCAGAATCGTTTTCTCAAAATTGCTATGGGTGGGTATCGGCCACAATCATATGGGGCATTCTTCATCCCTGATTGGCACTATAACTGCATTTCATTTGTTTAAAGTTAAGGCACAGGGGTAGCCAAGGAGGGGTATAACCTAAATACCCCCCCCCCCAGTTTGAGATTTGGCAAAATACTCCTCCTAAGTTTTGCGTCGCAGGGAAAAATTTTGCTATTTTACCATATTCTCCCCTGTGCATTTTTCATATTTTGAAAAAAATTTATACTACCCTGACCTTTTTACCATATTCTCCCTGACTTTTTGAGAAAATTTGATACTCTACACTTTTGGACTCGGTCGATCTTGGCTACCCTGGTTTGAATGCTCCTAATAGCTCTTATATATTAGGCTGGTGATAATTATCCGTTAATCATTTTAATAACTCATTGTAATAGTCTTAAAATGGACTGTCACTTTTTTGCGAAGTGAATCTTTAACATTTAATATGCTAAAATTAATCATTACACTATAAAATTAATTTTTGAAAAAATAGCTGTCAATGAAGGGTTTAAGGTGTCAAAAAGAGTGTCAAATTTTGCCACATCAGTTCTGTAGAGCAGAGGTGGCGCATTCGCTTGCATAAGCTATGTAAATTTATATTAATAATTAAAATAAGATGAATTCTAGTAAAATCTGAACAAATAGAAGTTATTTTACTAAACAAGTTAAGTAAAGTAAATATTGAATTATCTAATTAATTGATAAAGGTGACACATAATGTGTCAAAAACTATCACTTATTCTAATGTCAATAATTCCACAAATTAATCGAGAAAGTTCTAATAATTGATCAAGTATCATCGTATTATAAAATCATATAAAAATAGAGATTTTCTGTTTAAATATCTTAAACTGGTTTAATAGAAAATTAAAATAAAATAATTGTGAAAAATTTTCTAAAATATTTAAAATAATTATAATTATTTGTAGTGTTTTATTGAGTTTTCATCATTTGAATGCAATAATGAATTACATTTTAGTTTTTATAACTTTATCTAATTTTTCTTCAATATTCTGTACGAGTCTTGTAAATAATGATGAGTTTAATGAATTATCTGAAGATTCACTAAATATTGAAATCTATGGATCAAAATTGAAACTCAATTATTTGGAAATTAATTCAAAAAATATTGAAAATTATGATAAAATCCGCTATAAATTTAATCAGAATTTATATAAAAGTTTGCGTTTGAATCGTAGGAAAAGAAATCTTCAAAACTCTGGTAATAAATGCAGGGATGTGGAAGGTCCAAAACGCAAGGGGATATTCTTTCGGCGAGAGCCTAGAGAGGGGGTATCTAGGGAGGGCAAAATGGAGGATTTTGCCAAATTTTGGCTGGGGGGTTTTCAAAAAGTGTCTTTTTGACTATAATATGTAATAAACGGGTTTTTACGGCTCAAAATTAGTTTAATTATGGAGTTTTTAATATAAAAAGAGTTAAAATGCTAAAAATATTGCTAAAAAGTGGTTAATTCATAGCTGTTTTTAGTACGAAACACATGAAAACCATCAAAATTGTGCTAAAAACGAGTTTATTGAGTGGTTTATTATAACTGCACTGAAAAGCATCAAATATTACTAATTTGTAATGAATTTTACGAAAGTTTTGAAAACGGAGCCTTAGGCGCCGTTTCCTAAAAATTTATCTAGGGGAGGCTCTTCGTGGAGAGTCTATAGGGGTACCTGACAAAAATTCTAGGGAGGAGGTATTCCGGGCCGGACCCCCCTTCCACATCCCTGTAATAAATTTCTAATAAATTATTTAAGAATTTCTTTATTTAAAAAAAACAAATTATTTTATTTCATTTTCTAATTCAATACTAGTTTTAAACAGAAATCCTATAAACGAAAGACAAATAAATTCCTTCAATACTGTTAGACAACAACTAAATCAAAGGCAAGCGATTCTGAATAATATGACCGTAAGTGCAGTTCAAAGATATGCGGAAAGACTTAAACAAAGTGCCGATAAATTGAGGCAATACTCGGAAAGAATGAAACAAAATTTAAACAGAAATTCAAAACAAACACCCAATCAATCACAACAACGACCAAAAGCAAGTCCTAAACCAGCAGTTCAGTCAAGTCCTGAACCAAAACCTATGGAAAGCACAGCACCGAATGTAAAGAAAAGTTCAGAACCACAACCTAAGGTGGATCCAGAAGAACCTAAAGCTAAGGAAAATTCAGGAGAAACTGCCAAAGAAAATGATGAATGAAATATGTGTGCAATACATTCTATGGTTATAAATACCAAAACAGGAAAGGGTGCACAACTCCAATAAACTTCTCTAATCTGAAATAACTCTAAATATTAGTATATTTGATAAATGATGACTAAATTAATTTAAAGTAACTGAAATGCATTTTAATTTTTAAAAATTTCTTCAATGTCAATTATTAATAGAGATTTAACAAATAAATATTCAATCTGGTTGCAGAATATAAATTCACAAAATTCAATAGAAATTCATTATTAGGGGTCAATACGAAACTTTTTGAATGATAATGATTTTGAATTGTACTCCGCCTTTTCAGACAAGAAGGAAAAATAGCATCATGCACACAAACTCATTTGCTAGTTAGAAACTTCGACTTTCAAACCGATCTTAAAACGGATTTAGAATAAGCGTGACTGTAATTTTAAATGTGACTATATTAGAAGTATGTCTACTGTATCTAGATGAGTTTTTTGAAATTGAATGAAATGGAAAAGCTTTGGATTTAAAAGCTTGTGTTTTTGCTTTAATATACAGCAAACAAATGCTTATAAATTTTGGAGATTTCGAACTAATTTTATAAACAAATAATAAAATAAATATAAATGAATTATAATTGTAATAATTATTTTAACATAAGCTTTTCCATTTTATAAGCTTTTGTTTATTGTATAATATTAAGGCAAAACTCGACGAAAAGCTTTTAAAGCAAGTTTATTGATTTGGTTTCTGTCTGATTCATATATAGGTCAAAAAAATAATTGTAAAAAAAATAAAACATGCACGGTGGGACCGGTCTCCAAGTTGGTTAAATAAGACAATTTCAAGTATACTTTAATGTCATTATAAGCATATTTTAATACGCTTAAAATACATGACCGTTGGTATCAACCTGCAAAAATTTAGTAATTTGTTTGATACAATCGATAGTTGACAGCATTGAATAGAGCAAAAACTTATTTTTATAATTATTTAGTATACGATTATGGCATAAATTCTTTATTTTGAAAATTGCATCACATATTATTGAATATGTAGAGTAATTTAATGTATTTTCAGTAATTCTTTCTTGATTTCATAGTTTAAAATTTATTTTTTCATAAATTTTGATAAAACAATATCTTATTCTAAAACAGCCTAAAGTTCTTTTTAGATTTTATCTGTCAACAAATTTATCTAGTGCATTTTTAAATATAATTAAATAGATATGGAATTAAAAATTGGTTGATATCAACAAAACGTTGATAACAAACAACTTGATAAAATTCGACCATTTTACTATTATAGTCATTGACAATTGATTATGGTTTAGGCATTTGGTTGATTAGACTGATTAGTTGACACGAATAGTATTGATAGTAACGATCATATACGGCATTATTGTTACAATTAGTGTTTGAAAAATCGGCGCCCTGAGAATAAACGCCTGGTCCCAAAACGCCCTAGTGCCCAGGCTCCTTAACCAATCACAAGCCCAATTTTGTTTGACGTACTTTTGAATTAATAAATTAGCCAATTAGATTGCTAGTTGCTCTTGTTTGGTTGTTAG
>JAQFXN010002692.1:0-12155 GCA_034693365.1 Liacarus xylariae
CCTTATAGTGTACACTCCATATAGTGTACAATTTACTTGTGCATTTGCCCATTCACTATACAGAGAGTCGACTGTAACATCATTTGATAAACTTTTTTTTCAATACTTAAACTTTTATATTAAAAAATAAATTTAAAACTTTATCTAATATTGGCAATACAGTGAAATGCAATCACGGGATAAAGCATATAGCATATGGAAGACTTGATTCTAATTCAGTCACACATTAATTAGATAAAAAATTATTTTTCTTTCTTAAAGTACCAAATATTTATTACAATGCAATTAATACATTAAAGAAATATATAAATTAATTTAATAGAAAAATGAATTACTGTATAATTAATTAATGATCTATTAGTGAGTAGTTATTAGGAATTTACAAACATAATTTTATGAAATTCAGAATAAAATTTGAAATTTATAAATATAAAGAAATTAAATTAGATTAAAGATTAAATGAATTTTTTTGAAGAGGGAAGGTTTCCGCGAGCTAGAACTTTTTTATTTGTTGAAATACTTTGACAATTTTTATATAAAATTAAAGATGATTAGTGGAATTTTTGTCCAAGATAATTTTTTATTATTAGTCATAGCAAAAGTTTTTTTAAATGGCTTGTTTAAAATGTTCTATTTAGAGTAGTGATTGATGTATAATCTATCCATTAATTATTGAAAACCTTGCTTAAAGTTTTGATTAATTCAAGAAAGACTCTTTACTTCATTTATAAAAATTCATTTTACAAAAAAGCGAACACTAATTCAATGTTTCAAGCTGAATCAAGATGAATCCAAACTCTAAGTAATGTTTTCACTAATTAAATTAACTTAATTAATAGAATTAACAGCAATAACTACTCTAAATAACTTATTTGTTTGAAAACCACCACTTTTGCTATGATTAGAAAACAAAAATTAATACTGAACAAAATATTTCAATGTTCATCTTTAATTTGATATAGAGTAATAATATTCCCACAAATAAAAAAGTACTTGTTCGATGAAACCTTCCCTCCTTAAAAAACAATTTACTCTATTATAGTTTGTCTAAAAATTGTATTAATCAAACGTTAGTATCTTCTAAATTATCGTTTGTATCGATTGTCCAGATCGTTTGTCTTCTATATTTTGATCCGTGTTTTTGGTCATTTTTGAGTTTGAAAGCGAAAGCCAACCCAATGAGAGCAGTGGGCAATTCCACAATAGCACCGAACAGATTCTGACGAAGAGCTTCGTTAATAAAGCCAAATATGAAGAAAAGTATTATGAAATTTGAATAAATTATTATCGAATAATAACTATCAAATAAGAGACCAAAGAATCCAACGAAAGTTATTATTTCAATACTAATGTAATAAACAATTATAACTACTTCCCAGTCATTCCAAAAGATTTGATTTTCTTCACTATTATCTGACGATTGGTTTATTGAAACTGATTTTAAACTGAATACATAACCAAAAAATGTTGAGACGAATGTCAAGAATATGAATAAAATAAGTAAACCCTTGAAAAAATCGATTCTTCCGAATGGATTACTATAGTCTTTGTCAGACATTTCAGTAGAAAATACTTGAATTTATATTTTTTATGTTAACTTAATTTTTTATTCCGAGAGAAACTACACGTCGTTTAAATCAATGATAAGTTATTGTATTAAATATTTGTATTTATTTATCGCATTCATATCAGACACGCTATTGTTTTAATTATTTTTTAATGCTATTGAAAAAATAACAATAGAACTTTTGTTAATTACAAGTTATCGAATAGTTATTTGTTTTCCTATTCCTAAGCACTAAATATTGTGTTCAATATTTGTAATAAAACTTATTTTCATAGTTGTTTAGATATCATTCGCACACAGAATTTCATATTGAGAATTTTTTATCAATTTTTACCGCTTTTTAATTATAACTTATAGAAATATTACATTGATTTTAAATAAAATTCTTTATAAAGTAAACATCGGCAAGAATTAAAATATATCTTTACTAAAAATTATTTATAAAACAAATTATCTGCGTTCCAGATCATATGACAAATATTTACTGTCTTGTTCAGAGATTCTAACATAGGATTTCGCATTCAATCATACAAAGTCTATTGAAATCTATAGTTTATATGAGTCAATGTGGGATTCAATGATGCAATGGGAAGATCCTCTGAGATGAGATGAGCACCACTCTTCGAATCTCTGGTCCTGTTCAGTTTACAAAGCATATTAATAGTACAGTTAAGTACAAGTGGATAAAAAAAGTTGCAAGAATTTATTTTAGATAATTTTCTATTCATTCGACTCATTTGAATGAAGTGCAAAGTTTTAGTCACTTCTGTACAGTTTTATTCAATTCTTTATCTAAT
Source organism: Liacarus xylariae (assembly GCA_034693365.1). NCBI lineage: Eukaryota > Metazoa > Arthropoda > Arachnida > Sarcoptiformes > Liacaridae > Liacarus > Liacarus xylariae. The sequence continues at coordinate 2,365 of JAQFXN010002692.1, forward strand.
ATTCATTTCAACATTTATTACTGTTTTTACGGTATTTCATGGTTTCTATTATACAGTATTATTGCTTATCTTTACCATTAATTTTTAATTTATTATTTAAATAAATAACAATTGACAATAATTCTGGTCTTAACTAAAGTAAACCCTTTTTAATACATTTTTAGCACATTTTGTAAAACATTCATTTAATTATTAAAATTCTGAAGAAATTCGAAATTATTTCTCATTTGAATTTCATTAATGGCTTAGTATTTGAATTGGAGTTGTGGTTGAGTCGCGGCATTAGAATAAGGAGGCGGTGGTGTAGACGCAGGTTCAGGTGCAGCAGTCGTATAGTTCTGGTTCTGGTAGTGAACGGTATGAACAGTAGATTGATTTGGAATATAAGACTCCGACACATGAATGACATTCTGGGCCGGAGTCACAAACACAGACGTCTGACCGATTGGCGGATAATTGATTTGCGAACCAAGTATTTGGTTTTGACGTATTCTTTTGGCGAAATAAAAGGCCGAAAATATAACGCATAAACTAATCAAATAATTAAATACATTTGCGTTAATCATAGCTCTATTGGCGAAATTAAAAAACCAAAGTATAGTCATAACGATTCCATAGGACAGAGTCAGTCTGTAGTTCTCTTTGATGGCACCGAATAGACCCACTAATGCTGTAATGTCTTCAATGACCAAATACACAATGATAATAGAGCGCCAGGACCTCCAATACTCGCTTCGGTGGTTCTGTTCTTCTAAGTAATCGATTTCTCGTATGACAACCCCATAACCGACAAATGTTGCGATCAGTGTTAGTGTTGTGAATGTTATTACAGCATATTTGGCGATCAAATATGTCTGTGCTCTTTGTAAAGCCATCACCAATTTAATTAATTAATTCTTGTAGAGAGTTACCAAGCTTGTTTAAATGTCTTCCTTTATTCATATAAATAGCAGTTTTTTTTGTAATTTAAATAAAAATGAGAGAACAATGAATTGTAAGTAATAAACAATACAAGTAATTATCAATTATCAGCTCTATTTGGTTGCCATAGTCTTTGGAAATTCTTATATAACTTATTGTCACTAACTTATTGATAACAGTTTTCAATAAAAAAAAGTGTAAATCTTTATTAGTGTTAATACTAGATGTTAAGTTTCTTTTCATTCTCTATTTCTCCTTTTCAATAGAGTTTTCACTGAATTTTCTAAAACGATTTGAAATAGTATTTGAATAAAATTAAATATTCCTATGATTTTGAAATTTTTTAGAATAGCATAAGATTTCCTTTGAAAATCCCTCTGCTTTTCGAAAATATTATTTAAAACCGAGTTTCAATCTTAAAAATGAACACATTGTCGGCCAGAGATAATAAAATAATAGTCGGATACGAATACTTAACTTCGATGACTTGATATTGATTTGAATTAATTTAGTCAACAATTGTGTCGATATTAGTAAAAAGGACCCAATCATTAATAGCTTATAGACTGATAGCATGACTTACAGACTAATAGCTGATTGAATGCATACACTGTAATAATAGCATTGAATAACACAAACAAAAACAATAATTTCTTATTATTAATTAATTTTTAATAAAAGTGAATTATATATGAATACAAGTTATATAAATTTGTTTTATAAACTATCAAATTGTGAACCAAATAGTAGAACACCGTCTTTAGTGATTAAAACAAGTGCAGTATCTTAGGGTCCTTTTTACTAATATCCACACAATTGTTACAACGCGTGAAAGCGACCAAATTATATAAATGTATAGAAGATTAGTATATAAACTAATTTATGTATTGGAATAGTCAGGCGCTCAACAATAGTTATTCAAATTTTGCTTCAATTTAATTGACGTTTAATTCTATAATTTTCTTTACATTGATTTCAGTTATCGATTGAATAATAAAAACTAAAAACCTTTTGAAATCTGTTTTATAAATAAGAAAACTTAAAGTTATTTTAAAACAATGTCCAGAGTATTGATTTGTCTGAGTCTGTCATTCCTAATGAAAGCAGTCATATGTGGCGATGATTTGTGCAAAAACGGGGCTCTAATCGATTCAATCGCTTACATAAACGATAGAAGTCAATGGTTTTTTACCAGTGGTGGACACTATTGGGTCGTCAAACAAAGTGAATTCCCGCCGAGAGAAAAGGGGAAAAAATTGCCCGGAGGTTTCAAGAGAGGGGATGCGGCTATGTATATGAACACATTGGATGCCTGTAAAGCAGTGAAGAGTCAAAACAAACCACAAGAAAAAGAGATTCATTTGGTTGAAGTGGTGGGCGAAGAGAATAAGGTTCTTATATTTGATCTCCGGGTCAACGACTGGGCCAATAACGGCCAACCTCAGCCTTATTCGGCGTTCAAGACCTTAAGTCAAGCACAGGTGGACTGGACTCAAACCATTGACTCAATGTTTGTCCACAAAATGACAAACATTATTGTGGTTCAGAACAAGAAGTACTGTGTCGTCGACTTCGCCAAAGTGTGTACCGGAGAGTATGGGGAGGGAAAGGCGCCCTTCGATATCACCGATTTTGCTATTCTCGATCCACCCGATGCTCTCAGCGCTATAGACGACACCAAGTTTTATATATTTAAAGGCGAAGTCTATTGGACTGCATTTCTAGATAAGCCGCTGAGCTCTAAGGGCCAGATGTCTAATGTGCATAAGGGGCCGCAAAACATAATCGCCACAGACTTTTTCGGATTTAAGGACAAAGAATGCAAATCCAATGCTCCAAATCCGACGAATGAAACGTCGACCGGAATGGTGACCGACAAACCCGAACAGACAGTCGATATGACAGCAAACCCTGAAGAGGCGACTACACCTTCAGGTGCGGGCGGAGAGGTTACAGTGTCGCCGTCAAAAGATGAGGAGAGCTCCAGCGGTTTTATATGGATAATAATCGGTGTGATTGTAGTGATTGTCATAATTGTGGCCATCATTTTGATAGCTCTGATGGCAATGCGTAAGAAGAAATCGGAGGACAATCCAGAAAATGCCAATATATCTGCCGGCACTGCAACCGCTTCTAAAGAGAACATTGGATTAGTTGGCGGTTCCTCTAAAGTCGGAACAGGTGTGCCTAAAACAAAATCGAGTTTGGGCTACAGTCCTTCAACGATGTCCACCCGTTCCACCACTGATGCATTCAGTGGTAACAATCCTAAACCCGTTTCCAAAGCCAGTTCTGTAAAGACAAGTGCGTCCAAGAAGTAAATCAGTTTAAAACCGATTTATTATTAAAGAAAAAAATATGAATTTATGTTTAAATATATTTTTAATAATTTATATTATATTCAAAATTATTCTCATTTTTAAAAATATTTTATTCATTATATCATTCAGTTATTTATTGATATTTATTTGATTATAATTTCATATATTTGTTAATTTCAAATGATTTATTATATTTATTATTATTATTTGTGTTAATTATAAACATTACTTAATTTTATTTCATTTAGTAATTTGTTTTTATATTTAAAAGTTATATCAAAAATACTTTGCAATTAATTTTAGAATCAATAATAGATTAAATAAACAAAATAACTATTTTCAAGATGAACTTTCCAAAACACTAAAAGGGACTTGGACAAGGGCTACATCAAAATTAATATTTATCTTGTCATTCACAAGACCAATTTTAAAAATAATTACAAGGGTTTATAAATTAGAAAATAAAGCATATTCAGAATTAAAATTTTCTCAAATATTTGCAGCAAAATATTTTTACTTGAGCAAGTTACCCTAGTCCTAAAACTACTTGCATGGGAAATGAAAATTGTAGATATAATAACTTAATTTCGAAATTATTCGCTTTGGTATAATAATTTTTTTTAATATAAGAAAAAAAAAGATTTTTTTTACTGCAGTAATCATTCAAATTGAAGATTTCTATCAAAATCTTCATTCGTTTTTCTTGTTTCTTCAAAAAGAAAAAATTATATTTAGAAACCATTAATTTAATTTCAGCCTTGATTTTATTCAATTAATTCTTATAATAAAAGACAATTTCGAGGACTGATTCTATCTGTTCGATAGAGAATATCATTAATTAACATCAAATATCAAACAAAATTCTGTGCAATAAAAATCAAATAAAGACAATTTACGTGATCTTCAAACAAGTGTTTGCAGTAATTATTGACTATCTTTAGCTCTAATTATCTCATTGAATAATTGTGTTAGAATACCACAATACCACTCCCGTTCCACCCATTAAACATTGACTTCACTATTATTATTTTGATATTTACAATACCATTCAAATTCAAAGTATATCAACCCTGGGTTTTAATCCATGGCTACTGAAAATACAATACATATGTATCGGAACATCAATTTTAAGAGTGCATTGAATCTAAATATCATATCCTTTACAAAAGAGTTACCACTAGTGATGAGTTCATTAAAACATTGAGGAAATCCATTCAGAATTTAGTGCTGATAAGCCAACTTATAATTCGCAATTTGCAAATGTCAAAAGAGCAAACTTTGCTCATCATTAATAATAATATTAGTGTATATTATTCAGTAGTTGTTATATGATATCATTTAAAAGAATAGGACGTAAAATGAAATAATAATTTCAAAAATCTGAAAGTATTTAAACAGCATTTGAGAATATTTTTCCTGTAATAAAGTCCACTATTTTATGATTTGAACTTTTTTTTTTAAAAAACGCTTTCATTTGATTTGAGACAAAAGTATTTATTGAAAAACCAAATAGTAATTAGCAATTAATTGAATATTAATATCATTGCAAATATTTGAATTGAAGAAAGGGTTTTTCTAAAATACAATTTTCATCTGTTTGTGTGAATCAATAGCACCATTAGTTGCCTTTAGAGGAATTACAACTTGAGAGTGAAGGTAAACCACAACTACGGGACAACATTTGACGTAAATGTGCTAAACGTATGTAATTCTATGAAATTCAAACTTCTGTATAATTTATTTCTCTCTTCCCTCTTCGCGATAGCAATTCATTACATTGAAAGAGGATTTCGAGAGAAAATGTGTTTTAAAGTTTTGTATCCAATCTATTATTGAGTGAATATTATTCGAAACTCTCAAACCTTATAAATAGATCAAAAGTGAACAGAAGGTAATGGAGACCTCAAGAAGTTTTATTCAGATTAAAAACCTTTATATTTCAATATTATTTGTTTCAATAACTTTCTACGTATTATTGATCTCATTATCGATATTAATTCACTATAATGAGGGAAATTTAGCACAACTGATCATAATATTGATATTCGGTCTAACCCTACGACTCATGGCATTATATGCGGCCCTCAAAGAGTTATATGGATTGACAATTGCTTTCGCAGTTTTTATGACATTCTTTATTGTGTTTGCGTTCATAAGTTTGACAATAGGAGAGACACATCCAATGAATTTAATCGGATTTTTTCTCCATTCTGTGGTAACGCTATTGGCGTTTATGTTCGCCCATAAGATCAGAGAAAAACAATTGAAACGTTTGGCAACAGTAGTGTTCTGTTCGCCATCAGTTCCCGCACTCATTAATGGCAATCCACAGTCATATTCATCGCCCACTTCACTAACAGCACCGGTAAGAGTCAACTTTGTGAGCACAATGCAACAGATAGGAACAGTGCCTCCAGAACTGGATCAGCCGCCAGACTATGAGACCGCCATTCAATACCCAAAAGTGATTCACAACAATGAAAAATATTGATTATAAATATTTGCTATAATATGTGCTTTAATCAAAATACAGTATTATTTTTCTATTAATTCCTTAATTAATATAATTTTTAAATATTTGTCAATTGTTTATTTGGGAATATAATTATTATTATTATAACTTATAATTTTTAAATTATATATAGATTGTAAATACAATATATTATAATAATTTCATTGCTTGGGCTAAATATATTAATCAAATAAATTAATGCCAACTTTCGAAAAGTTTTCAGGCGATTCGCAGTTTATTTCCATAAAATATGAGAAAAGTAATAAAAATTATTATTTTTAAACTTTTTAAGCTATTTAAAGCTTATTTGATGAATGAATTTATTGCAATGTTTATCATGTGTGACAATATTTTTTCCTTCAGATTCTTCACTGCCATATAGTCTTGTGTTAATGAAATTATTTAAAATTAAAAACAGAATAAATTATATTTGCAAAAAAATGTAATTAAATTACAAAATTTAGAAACCAGTTTTGTTGAAGGCATTGTATATTACGTCAAACAAATGAAAAAAAAACTTTTTTTTCAATTCAACAAAATAGAAAAGACGATTCCATAGACATAAAAGAGATTTTGATATATAAAAAATGTGTGAAGTGGTCGAACCACTTTCAGGCTATTGTACTTTTTTATATCTATTCCACAACAAAAGTTGCCATTTTTAAAATGTTTTATTCTTTATAATTGAATTTCATTGTCGATTAATTGAAACCTCTTTCAACATAAGTATATATCAATAACTCATTGCATTGATATTTGTGGCACAATTCAAACAATATGTTAGAGGAAGAAGAGGAAGAGTCCAAGTCTATTGGGTTTCGTTCAAATCAATCATATTTAATGCTGGTTTTGGTCGTATCGCTGATACTACAAGTCATAACATTTATTGTCGAAATTGGCCTTCAATTGTCTTCCATAGGCTCTCCTCAACCCTACCATTCCTGGCATTTGTATTATTTATTGGTTATTATTCTACTGTTTCTGTTAAGTCTTCCGTTGACTATCATTGGCATCAAAGGCACGACAAATGAAACTTATTTATCTGTTCTTACGTTTGCATTCGGAGTATTAGTTACTTATGGCATAAAAGTAGTACTTTATGTCATTTTCAGCGATTATCGTTTGGCAGTACTTCTGGCCATCAATTTAATTGTTAACTCAATTGCATTCGTCTTCGCTCTGATGTTCGCCAGAAAAATGATGGTTCAGATCAAAGAAGAGCCGTTAACTGATTCGTTACAAGCGTTTCACTGAAGAGACATAAGAGAGAGAACTGGCATTAAGTCAAAGCTGATAATGGGATACAAACTCTCACTTAAACTACTGATAAACTAAACTTTCTTATGATTATAAATCACTATTTGGCTAATTATCTGTAAGTTTTTTCTGTAAGTTTGGCTAAAATATGATTTGATATACTCTTCATTAATATTTGTGATAAAATTTAGTTATTTTTTAAAATATTTATTATAATTATTATGATTTGATAGAACTCTTATTAATAAATTCTTTTATAACTTTCTTATTTGTAACTCAATATTGAGTATAAAATTCTTGAAATATGCGATCAATGAAAAGATCATTTGTTTTAATGACTTAATAAAAATTTTTACGATTTATAAAACACATCTTTTATTTTGTTTAATTCTCTCAATCGTTTATTGGAAACGATTCAAGCAATTAAAACAGAATTACAAATATTTATAAATGAATAGAATTTATTATTTTATGTTTCTTTTAAATAAGAGCTGATGAAGTGATACGATTACTGATAAAGATCTCACTCTATGTCAATCAAAGTCATGCAAACTTTATTAGAATCAATGTTAGTATAATGGGCATGTACAAATAGTACGCACGCATGTAATAGGGGAGGGGGTGGGAGTCAAATGAAATCACAAAAGTGTACGAATAGAGTGGTTGAATCAGTTATTATAAATTGAATTTAATGCAATACACAATTCAAGGCCCGGCCTCTACTCGTAGGTATGCGCCGGTGAAGAGGCAAAGGTTAGGTTAGGTCTGCTCACAAATGTAGTAAATATCGCGAATTAAAACTATGAAAAATTAAATGACTTTAAAGAATAGGAAAGTTATAAAAATAGGCTAAAATGCTATAATAAACGAAATACAATTTGACGAAAAATGATAAGGAATGGGATGTAAGGTGAAAATGTGGCCAGTGATGACTGGTTGGAGTGGTGCCATGTGCTGCACAATAGGTTGTTTCGATGACTAATGAGCGATGAATGTGTCGGACGAGGAAACCAATTCGTCCAAACGGCACATCACCGTCAGTGGCGCCCCATCTCTGAAGAACTGTTGACTGCGGCCGTGAAAAGCACGCACAGTGTCGGCCAAATTGCATGTTTGCACAGTATGTTGCGTTCGAAGCGGTGCTGATTCAGCCTAACGCTGTCCTATTGTGTCAGGTATTGAGTGGTGTAGTGATCGGCGCAGAAATGATTGTCTGATAAACGGCTATAAATGGACGGGAAGTACTCGAAAGTCGTACGGCCTTTAACACTACTCGCCCACTCAGAATCCACGTCAGGAGCGGCACAAACAGGGTATTTCAATTGGGATGTTGGCAGAGGGAAGGACGGGAGGAGTTGCGAAAGTAGTGCGCACTCAATAATGAGTGAATTTTCTAGTGAAAGGCTTTTAGAAAAAGACTAAAATTTTAGATTCAATTGGTATTAATTGATTGTCTAAAGTATTTTAATCCTTAAAATAAAGTAAAATATTTCACTATATATTCATAAAATCTATAATTATATCAGTTTAGTAGCAATTATCTGATAGCCTTTCTAATAGTGCCTGAATTAGCCACTGTTTATTTACTGTATTTTTGGTATGCCTTACAATATCTCTGGTTGGCTTAGTCTTAAATAGAGACACATGTCTGGCTAATTTCACACATAAATATAACTATCTATTTATTAAATAATACTTTATTAAAATACTTGTAATATTTTAGAGGGAGGGGAGTCAAGCTTGACTGTACGTACGAAACCGTTATTCAGTACAAGTGCGTACAAAGGGGGAGGGGGAAGTCTCGATTTTGGCGATTTTTCTGTACGTACTTTTTGCACACCCCCTAAGTTCGTCTGATTCAATGTCAGATTTCTATCAAAAGTCGCACCTGCTTTATCAGCTCTGCTTTAAATACATTATTTTCAACTTTATTTAATTACATTCTCTAAAGAAAACTTTGGACTAAAGTCAAAGTGATTAACAATTTTATTGACTTTAAAAATAAAATAAAAATATTTCTCAAAACATTGAGAAATTGTTAAATTTTTTTAATTATTAAAAATTCTTATTTATTTATTAATATCACATCATATGATATGATATTTGCAATATTTCTGTTTCTAAATATTCTTCAAAACGTGATTTACTGATCATTTATTAATTTAATTACCGATTATCCTTTGATCTCTCTTTTAACTGCAGACCATTTCTGTTCTGTTTATATTTCTACAATTAATACCTACCTATTGGTCAAATTAAGTATTTTAAGAATCTGCACACCTATTGATTAAGATATTGGCAAATCTGTAAAAAGACAGTCAATGAATAATCTGTAATTAAATTAATAAATGATCAGTAAATCACATGTTGAAAGTTCGATATTTATCAGGCTTTTTAGCTAGATTCAATGGTCGAATAGCAACTTAAAAAATTAAGAATTCAACATGCTTAGAAATCATACAAGCTTGAAGCAGAGCTAAAGTACAAGTCTTTTATTTTCCTCTATTTTTAATTACTTTATTATTCTAAGCGCTGAATCGCTATAATAAATCCCCACTCCTTTCTTTAAAACTCTTTGCAGTACCGCTGAATTGAACTTTTGATAGAATATCCCTTACTTTGAAACAGAATAGGAAACATATTTTTCGCTGTTAGCTATAAAACTGCAGATGTATTGAAATCTTTGACTTTCTTAGCCGAAACCGCAGAACACTTTTAAGATATTTCCCTCTTTTTAACTAATGAATCGCAGAACATATGTCTAAACAGAATAGTTTAAA
>JAQFXN010002693.1:0-12155 GCA_034693365.1 Liacarus xylariae
GATGAAGATCAGAAGATTCTGATCGAAAGCCTCAGAAATACATCAAGATTGTTGTTTACAAAGTTGTTGATTCCTTGTAAACAGTTTTCAAAAGTATTTTCATTATAAAAATACGATTATAGTTGCTTTTGATAAAATGTGTCGATCAACTTGATTGATCTTGCAAGTAAGGTTAAAATTCTGAAATCAAAATCGCATTTGGTTCTTTCAATATGGGCTATCTTTTTGTTAACAAGTCAAAAAATATTTTTAACAATGTAATATTATGAGCAAATTGAATTTAACAATAATTCAAGAAACAATCTTTATGAGTTTTATGCACTTTAATCTAGCGCAGTGGTGCCTTTGAGAAGGGCCAAGTCATGACCAAGGGCCCTCAAAGGCACCACTGATCTAGCCCATCAATCTTAAAAATCAAAATTAAGAATTTTATATATTTTTGACTGAATTTATTTATTTTATTTTTTTAATTTTAAAATTTATTTAATGAAATTTCTAACAGAATTTATTTATTATAAATTTCTAATATTATTTCCAATATTTAATATTTATATATATTTTTATTTACACAAATGATTGAATCAAAATCACTACTATTATCACTGATTAATGTAATTTAAAATCCATTGTCTAAACCTTGAGATTCTTGTGCAAACCCCGGGAAGAGAAGGTTCTCCGCATCCGATTCCTATAGAGATTCGATTGAAATTAAAACTCAATTTAAATAATGTTTTGTTGTATTGATATTAGAAAGTATCGAATGATTGATATGTATTGCAAAATAGGTCTGCAATAACATGGAAGCAAAAAGAGGTGACAAACCCCAGGATATGATTCCTGCTAAAAACCATTTGCCGTCATCGCCTTGAACTTGAAGTGGGCCACCGCTGTCTCCCTGAATACAAATTTCGTACATTACATGAGTTGTGCTTATGATCGCAATATTGCAAATCCGATCCCTACCTGACAGGAGTCTCGCCCCCCCTCGTCATAGCCGGCGCACATAAATATTTCGGGTATGTATTCGTGTCGACCTGCCGTTAGGAACATATTTTTGCACTTGTCGTTACTGACAATCGGCACTTTGACTTCTTGTAGAACTGTAGGCAGAACTCCACCTAATTATCAATTATTTTATTTATCAGTTATTGATATCCTATTAATTTGAATGAAAATATGTTTGGTTTTCATAAAACCAGTTTTATTTTGATTATATAGTGATAGCAAACACTAATTGATAAAACACGTTATGAGTGAGACATCTGAAACATATTCTACACTGGATTTTGTTTTTTAAAATTAAATATTTATATACTATTTCTTTTAATTCATTGCGTGACCGATAAAGACTAAACTGATGGTCACATCAAAAGCTGTTTCGAAAGCAACTTATCGGCAGTTCTTTCAATTTTCGACTTTTCCAACTCAACTAAACTAATAAATAAGTAAATAGTATTCAACAAAATATTATTGACAAATACTATCAACAAGTATTAAATTGTTTTTGAAATTTTTGGAATTCTTTTTTTACAATGAATTTTGAATTTAAATAGATTTATATTAATATTTAGCTTTTTTTAATTATAATAAATCTTATATTAGAAACATAAAAGAGAATAAGAAAAGTGGAACAGAAAAGGATAAAAAAAAATATTAAATACTATTTTTTTGAAAAATTAATGTGAGAAACAGATCAGAAGAATCTCCGGTAAAAGATTTTTATGTAATCTAAACCATAAAAAAAACTTTAATTTAATTTATAATAAGACTTAAAGGTTTAAAAAGTATATAACACAGTATTATAGAATTTATTCATTGATAACCAAATCCTTTTTTATATGCATAACATTTAAGACTTGGTTTTCAAATTTTTAAAAAAAAAATTATTGTCTCGAATGTGTATCAAAACTAGAACTAAATCCTGTCGAGCGTTAAGAGGATTAGTTGAAAAAAGTTCAAAGTAGGCAATGATTACATATAAGTGGTATTATGTCATACTCTATATGCTCTTATTTGTTCTTCGGATAAATAACTTATTAATTCGATTAAAACATAAATTATTGTCAATATAATTGGTGTAATTTAGTAGTGATTTGTTGGTAATTAAAATATAAAACAATAATTTATATTAGAATCACATAAGTTATCAAATGTGTTAAAAGCAGTTTTAAAACAATCTGTTGGTTAATATAATAATTAGGAAAGCGTTACTATAATAGAGTATTTGCATACCTTCACTGAGTCGTCCCCAACCCGTTACAGTGGCGTTCTTTCCCAATAGGTCAATGTGTTCGGGGGGCAAACAGATAGGGCCGACATGAGGCTGAAAATCGATTGGTTCATCCAATTGGACGAGTGCTAAATCATTTTCGTAAGTAAAAAAATTGTAATGCGGGTGAACCACCTTTTTCTTAGCCCCTCTCTCGATATGAGGATAAGGCTCTAAAGTGCTGGAGAAGTCGTATTCTCCGACTCGGATTCGTATTTGTGTTAATAACAGACTATAAAAACAAACAAAATTTATATTATGTTTCGCACCATTAAAACCATTGAAACCATTGAAACCAGAAATCTATAAAATACTTAAAAGATGAGTCATAAATGACAATAGACTTACTCATCGACACAGTGACCTGCAGTGGCAATCCATTGGTTATTAAGAATAGCTCCTCCACACCGATGAGTACTCGAAAAGCCGAAAAATGACGTTCGCCTAACCGACACCTATTAGATAATGGATTCGCAAGAATTTGATTCATATAAGTATAGGCAGTCATAGTATAGTATAGTATAGCAATAGTGTATTATAGTTAGAGTGGCATTGGTTGACATACCTGCCAGGGCCAGGCACCAAATGCTGAGTTCTTGCCGCCAACCACTTTAGTTTGTGGTAGTAGTTGAGGAACACCACATTGAACTGCGATTACCAGAAGTTTAATTATTGATTGCAAAATCGATAAACATATTAATCACTTAATGACATACCTTTACCCGAAATAAATGGTCGTTTCGTATAAGTTTGGGATACGATATGTGAAGTCTCGTGATCTGAAGTGGTTGTCGGCCATCCGGTCGATGGACTCTTTGTTGTTGTCGTGGTTAGCGTTGAACTGAATGCAGAAGTAGTGGACAGTGGAGTAGTGGTTGAAGTTGTAGTTGTGGTTAAGTTGACGGGTGTCGAAGTGGTTGTACTCCGAGTATTGAATATTTGCTGATAAATACTGGTCGTCGGCCTAATAGCTATGGGAGGCCTAAATGTGGGCCTTAAGTATATATTAGAACCAGAAGGGGGTCTATAAGTTGAGAATATAGAGAATATCGGGGGTCTAAAGGTGTGCAACACATTGGGAGGTGTATTCGATTGTATTGGCCAGACTTGAGCTGTAAGAGCAGAGACATTGAGTTGGATAGTGTCGGGTCAGTTGGTCAGAAGAGTGAGGTAGAGAGCACTTACAGTGTATAGGACTAGGCGCAGTAGGCCATGGCTTGGCAATCGATGAGGGCATCAATTGTGGGGTTTGTTGTGTGCTTTCACTTAATACAACATTATTCACATTATTATTAAATTCCGTTGTATTTATTGAAGCTATCGATGGTTTTGAAGGCTTGGAAAACGGTTTTGTAGGCTTAGGTGTCGTGGGTTTGGGTGTTGTGGTGGTTGGCTTAGTTGTGCTGCTTGTGCTCGTATATGAGGTTGGCTTAGTTGACCAGCTCTGAACAGTTGTTATCACTGAACTGGCAGTTGACGGCTTCTCATAGCTGTTGGTAAAGTGTGTATTGTATGGATTGTGTGAATTGTGTGTAATGTGTGTTATCTGTGAACTGTGTTGTGTGTTGTGTACTATTGTCTGATCGATTGAATTATGCGTATCGTTATGTCCACAACAACTGCCGAATAAGAAGCCATCGACACAGGTTCCCAGGTGTTTGCCTTCTGTCTTGATGCATTCCCATACGAACATACAGGTGCCCTCTTCGCCCAACGCATTGTTGCATACTTTTGGTCTTATTTTAAGTGTATCTCCTGTTGACATACAATTGACAGACACTTAGATATGGACACAAACACTGATTGATGTTTAAGAAACTAATAATTATAGAATGCAATCATTGATTCATTGATCAACCATTGATTGCTTCAAATAATATCAATAGAATATCACAAATACCTGAATAAATACACCAAAACAGATGGAATATCAAGTACAGTCCCAAACGCCAAGTCTGGCGTAAGGCTGTTAATCGCATTACGAAAAAGACAGTAATAATAGCTTCAAATTTTTTGAAGATTTTCCCATTTCATTAGAATCGACTTTTCAAACAAAATACAAGAATAACAATCCAGAACTATGGATGAGTTGATGTGTGAGCGGATGACCGACTTTAGCTCTCCCTTATTTGTCCCCTCTCTGCGATCCGGTTATGAAGATATAGTCATTCTAACGAATTGATACTTAAAAAAAGACTGACTTTAGACTCTAATAACTTGAAAATTTAATTCTAAGTTAAAGCATATTATCCAAAACCAAATTATATGATGAGAAGAGTAATAAATACACTTCAAAATGTGTATATAATATGTGAGATAATTCAAAATAGTTTACCAGTTATTAAAGTTTTTTAAGTATCATTCCGTTATAAGCGCACGAATATCTAACTAACCTATAATGGCATTGAAATTCTGAGACCAAATTTCAAAAAAACTTTTCGGAAACACTTTTTGTATAAATCGTTTAAAACATTAAGAAAATAAATTTTCATTTGAATTATTAAAACAACACACTTATGACAAGAGAGAATAAGTCGACTCATTTAGAAATTTAAGTATAAATATAAATAAGTTTATGTTAAATACATAATCAAGAAATAACTCTTTTGAGAGACGAGAAGCGATTGCATTACTGACAAAACGTTTTATAATAAGACTTAGAGTTGTAGTGATTTGGGAATAACTTTTTTCGGTAGTTATGTCTCAATGACCTGATTTAGTATTGATTCTCCGCCTAAGAGACGACCTACAAAAGTTAACAGGAGTTTCAGGTGCTAATTGCCTTTATTTCTGATGATGAGAATCAAAACAAGAGGAGTTCTATACCACTCCTCAAGTCATTCATGTTCGACAGTGAGTGAAATCCGAGTTTTAATACTATGTTATTCCGTGTTTTATGCATTCATATACAGATTTATTGTTGTTTTATAGCTTTATATGAGTTAAGCTTTGACCTTAAGATTCAATTTATTCTATACTTAACAGAGATATAGGTTTTTGTGTAAAACATTGTATTGTAAATCAAATAAACGCTCGAATATAACTCGAATAATAAATTTAACATTTGTGTCATTACTTTTTCTTTGATATATTCATTGCTTGTCTTTTCCTTTAAAGTTATTTTCTTTGCGTTGACTTTTCGGTCTAATTCACAAAAAGAAGCGATTTTTCCAATTCTATAGTTTTGGGAATTTCTAAATATATTTAATTCCTATTAAATAAATCTTAATATTATTTATAGAGTTAATGCATTACAAGTGAATGATTCTAACTGTAGATTAATATATCGTTGAAATACTTTGATGTAAAAAAAATAACATTACTATTCATTCGACAAAATATGACCCTTTAGATGAATTCTTGAGTTTTATCGGTCAAATTTTTTTAAAAATTTAGCATTTGTCAAAACATTTCTCAAATTCATCTCCTAATTAATTACACAATTAGACCAATATATAAATTGCATATTTTTACTTTTAACAATTTAATTATTTTCAAAATTGTTAATATGAACAATAAAAGATGCAAGATCTAGATTTCTTTTATGAACTTACATATTACTGTATATAAAACACTATTAAAATAAATTAAAAATCTATATCTTAGATCCTGAAAGATATGCGGAAACTTGTTTTATAGGGTGCTTATTTTGTCAATCATTATAAGAGAACAACAGGGGTTTTATGTAATTAGAGGCAATCACAGAATCTGCGGAATAATAAGAAACATAAAGTATAAAAATATGTAAGAACCAAGCAACTACGCCAAAAATTAGGTTGTTTATTTGTAACATCACCGACTGGAAAATTTTTGATTTATACCAATAGGATCTCTAAAATATTGTAAAATAGAATAATTAATTAGTTTTACAAAGTGAACAATTCCTTTTGTTATGAAATAATTTTATTTCAGTTTTGTTTCTTCATTTTTAAAATAGATGTTTTCAAAATTGTCGCCTCTTATAATAAAATATTTTAACATATATTTATTGAGAAAAACATTATATAAATATCAAAATCAATTATTTAAATGACTTATTCAATACAATTCAATTGACAAAATTTTTTGACTTGAAATGCTTTGATTGTAGATTTACCAGACTTTTTCATTTTTCCAATATTTCAAATTCATACGAGTTATTTTAGAGCAATCGATTCGAGGATTCCTAGAATAAATTATATATAATAAATTTTTACAGGTTATTGTTGAAATATGTGGAATAAAATGTTCAAATCAAAATCGACTCATTGCTGAGCTAAAGCTTAATGTTTATGACTAGAACAGGTCGATTCTGATTTGAACATTTTGTTCCACATACAGTGGAGAATCATTTTAAACTAGACGGAGCAAAAGCTTATTTTTAATCATTAGCTTTGAGTTTTTAACCGAAAGATAACATTAATATCAAATAATGCAAAATAAAAATTTGATACAATGACTTTCTATGAATGACTACATGTTCATTAAATTAATATTTTAGCTATCGGTCACTGCTTAGTCAAACATAAAAATTAAAAGCTAATGAGTAAAAGTAAACTTTTGCTCCGTTCAGTTTAAAATGATTCTCCACTGTATATCAGATATGTCTAAAGGAGCAGGTAAGTTCTAAATTCTTTAAAAGTTGAAGATTGCTCATTACTCTCCCTGGTCACTAATGCTAAATTGGCAAAATGATTATGATTTTGTCTCAGAACCATTCCAGGACACTCTTAAGCTGGTGTTAAAGACAATACCCTTCGTCTCATATTCTTGACCTTGGGTATTGTTAATATAAAATGATCAATATATGACTATATTTTAATTGTTTTACAAAAGAAATCTCAGTTCTAATTATATTTTTGTTTAACTCTCTATACGTATATCCGTTTCCACTGAAATACATTAGAAAGTCACAAGTTTTGAGTTTCTAATAATGAGTTTGTTTTTATTTTAAGCAAATTGCTTATCCATATGTAAACGTTTGAGTTGAACATAAAAAATAATTTTAAGAATTTCTATAAATAAATAGTCGTTTAAAATATTAATTTTCCAAAGATGTAATTCTTAGGTCAAACTAATACTGCAATTTAGTTTTCAAATTCAACAAAATTAAAACAAATCTAGTTTTAAAAAATATAAGCCCTTCGAAAATTACTTCATAGAAATGTAATAGTTGTCAAACTAATTTTGATAAAAGTCAAGGTCAAGTTGTAATTATTCAATAATTATTAATATATATTACTTTTTTCTAATTTAACGGTTCAAATGATTTGAATGCAGAGCACATCTTGAAATTGATTTTATAATCCCATTAGAATAAAATTTAATGTTAATAATAATTTTTTGAATCAATTTATTATTTTATATTTAAAAAATTATAGATTGGTTTTCCATTAAAAAAAATTAAGCCTTGTGCTATGAATTAAATATTTTCTACTCTATATTTCTAAATTATACAGTATAATTAAAACAATTGTTAATTAGTTAAACAATTAATGGAATATGTATTGGAAAATTGTCTTTTAGAAAATCTTCTATTCTCAAAACTAATCATTACATTAAATGCAGAAAATAAACAAAATTGATTGAGGGCTATATTTTTAAAATGTAAATTACATAAACATATTTTCTTGTTTTGCACGTTTAGAAAATATCTTTAATGAAATTTATTTCTGTGAATTCCTTCGTTATTATAATAATTTAAATATAAATTCTGAATTTTAAAAAACTATGCATTGCTTTCAAAGAAAATATATTTTATTATTCAAAAATTTAATCGATATAAAGGTTGAATGGATTCTAATGTATTGAATATTAATTATATAATAAATTACATACCATTCTGTGGGCTGAATGAAAGCCATGGCTTGCATTTGTTGGATATTATAGCTATTATCGCATATAAGACTCGCTAAACTTGCTTTTCTGATCTCATTTAGTTGTGCTGTAATTAAACATTAATTGATTAGAAGATCTTCAATAAACAATTTGAGCCATGCCTTCATTGAAAGAGTGTCTCTGATTTCCGTTTTCGAACCAAAACCTATCGCCGACTGAATATAGAAATTGTATTGATTTTATGAAATTCTATAATTTATGAGATGTAGTGACTGTGTGTGTGTGTGTCTACCCTTATTCCTCCGGGCCTGTTCTGCCAAAATGCATGCGAATGTCGGTCCGACCACCGCATCGGGTAATGGCCTCTCGTGATTGCCAGCAATAAACAAATCAATGTCGTCGACATGTCTTTAAGCGAATATAATATTTAAACGAAAACAAAATTAATAATAATTATTAGTCAAACCTATAAACAGTGCTCATAATCTGTGCGGACCCGCGACGCATCACTTGATCCAATTCTTTGAATTTATGAATTCGAGGCAAACCACACACTTCTCTGAATGCATTATACCCGGGCAGCCCGTGATCTCTTCCTAGAATATCACAAAACGCTTAGGGCTTTTGAATGATATTAATAGTTATGTTAATTATTGGCTAAATATTTCGCAATAAATCATTGCATTAAATGAAAGCTCAAATAAATTATAGCAGAGGTCAGTCGATTCATATGAAGAGGACTGTTATTACTATAATTGGTATTTGAGATTTTGTTTAATTAAAGAAGATACAAAATGAACTATTCCGCCCTGAACAATTCTTGAGTTATTTGAATAAATCCTAAAAAGCCATGAAATCTCTCATTAAGTTTTGAGAAAATCTAAAGAAATATTTCTATTTATTTGAAGTCAATAGTTCAGTAATAATATATAGATTTTTGAGAAAATACTATTTTATTTGTATAGCAAACCTCTTTGAATATTAAGTGAAATCAAATCCATTCCAAATAAGGATCTTTCCTCTTGGAATAAATGGTTAGTTATCTTTTAAAAAATTTAAAAGAGATATATTAATGTTGTAATGAAAAAGACAAATAACAAACATCTTCTGTGAAAAATTGATCGAATGTTTGGGTGGGATTAGCTGTATATCCATTCAAGAATTCATCGTAAGCTCCCTTTCTATACATTGCCGTAGGATTGTTGAAATGTTCTCGCAGTTGAATAGTTTGGGTTACTTTTCCCGCGTTGTTCAACAGTCTTAAAAGACCCTGAATTACTGCTATTATTTAAACACATTCTGAAGTAAATATATTGCTTAACAGACCTGAATTAGTGTATGGAATCTTAAGAGAGACATAATATAAATAACTTTAAAATAATGAAAAATTCACCTATAATTGCATTATTCATCTATTGATTTTTGCTTACCTGTAGACTGCAGTTGCGAACTCATTTAAAACACCCGGGTTGAGACTGGGGTCGTAATCATAGGTATATCCGTTTGGTTTTGTTAATATATTAAACTCCTTCATAACACTTCGACCTAATGAAAGAGTATATAAGCTTAAACTTATAGAGATGTAAGAAATTATTCGATTTAAACCTTAATTACAAACAATCTAATGAATGAGTTTGAATGGACACAACAGAAAATGATACACAAATGTCTTAAGAACGATATGGAATTTATGATTGATGTCCTCAAAATCTTTTTTTGTGAAAAATAATTGTTTTTCTCAATATTGGGTAATCCCTACTTCATCAAGGATTTAGAAATACATACACACTTGTAGTACTGTTTATATACTATTATAGCAAATCACTGTTCCATTGAGACCTTTTCCTTCAGATTTGTCTTTATATTTTCAGAATTATATGAGAAAATTCTGATTTTCGGAATATAAAGAATATTTACTAAAGGAATGAGCGATAGAACTAAATAAAATTTATAGAATCGTTCCCTTTCTTGTTATCATTATAGCCACTGATAACATAATATAACGGATATTAATTTTTAAATTATAAAACACCCATACCTAATATCAAAGGCATCCATTCGTTGTATGTAATCGATTGTATCTGTGCCGCCATTATTCTTCTTGTTTCCTGATATACAAACTCGTCGTTCCATTCTATTCATTTAAACTCATTCCTCGATTAGATATTCACATAAATTGGTCGCAAATTAACTTGTATTGTAATATACAGTAGAGTAAAAAAAATTTTTGTAAAAACTTTGAAATAATCAAATGAAGCACAAATAGCTCTGAGGACAGGGACAAAAATATTTATTGTAGAACATTAAATAAATTCAGTTACAGTACTGCATCTCCAAAATGGCTAAATCTCCTGCTGAAGAATTTTCTAAGCGCATAGATTTGCAATTTAAATCTAACAATGACAAGGGTTCAGCTGTAAGAAAAACAATGGCTTTTAAAAATTCTATTTACCGTAATAATTAGGTTCTAGATCAGGTCTTCCCTTGAGGTTAGAGATACATAACGTGCACAGTTCTGAGGCGCCACCTCTAAAAGTTGTGCCATAAACGTATGATTAAAAAATGGTGAAATGTCAAGAAACCTATGCACATCGATAGAGGAGGTCATTCTGAGTAGGGCATTTCTTTGCAAAATTTCCTAAACCTTGGCATGTAGTTGCTAGAGGGCGCTAAAATATATAGTTTAAATTAATGAATTTTAACACTTGAGACATTGATTATGACTAATTGGCACATGCTGAATCGAATGGAAATAGTCTCGAACTCGAAAACAGACTAATTTGTGAGATAAAGGGCGCTAAAACAATAATTTGGTAAACAAAGACCACAATTTGAGACTATTTCCAATCGATTCAGCATGTGCGAATTAGTCATAATCAATGTCTCATTCATTAATTTAAACTCTATATATTTTAGCCCTCTATCAACTACATGCCAAGGTTTAGGAAATTTTGCAAATAAATTTCATACTCTGAATAACCTCCTCTATCGATGTGCATAGGTTTCTTGACATTCCACCACGTTTTTAATCACAACTTTTAGAGGTGGCACATCAGAACTGTGCACGTTATGTATCTCTAACCTCAAGGGAAGGCCTGCTCTATATATATAGAATTAAATAAAAATAATGTATACTTTGAATGTATAAGTTGTGCAAAAATAAGCAATTATATTTATTGTTCACAAATTTTGTTCAGAAATAGCGTGTAAATATGCAGAATAACTTCAGAGTAAAGACTGCAATTGAAAACTTAAGACTTTTGGACTAACCTTAAAGGTGCAAAAAGAGTACCCCAAAAGGCGATTTAAAAAAGATGTTTTCCTATTAAATCTAATGAGATCTTGAATTAAGATCTTGTCCCGTTCCTGGTCTTGTACTGTCTAACATATCTAGTATTTATTCTAGAAAGCTTTAAAAAAACCCTTGAAAATGCATTTTAGTCTGAAAATTGTTCAAATTTTGGAAATTTTTTATTATATGACGAGACCATTAAAGAAATTTCATTTAACTCTGGAAGAACTCGAAAAATAATCAAAATTTTATAAATTTTTAGCTTATTTTATTCTATTATGTCTACTGATAATTCTCAAGATAAAAATTTGTTCTGATGGGGGTTTACAGGGCTTCTATGGGGTGCAGATTATCAACAACTGAACATTAAATCCATTTTTTGAGCTGATCCGAGTGATAAAATGGCACAATATATATTAAGGCGGTCAGTTAATTCTGTCCGTCGGATTTTTTTAATAACTTTTGAATGGTACAAGATAATTTAATTCTGTAAAAAGTATATGAAAGTACTATGTCCATATTTTTTTATGCACACCTGACCGATTGATTTTGATCACGTGATATATTGAATACAGGGGCAAACTAAACACCCTAGGTCGCAGTCTAAACTACTAATGATAACGTGATAATGTAAAGACAGATTTGTAGAGGAAAAATTATTGTTTCATATAAAAAACGAATTATTAAAATCGGATTGCTGGCTTAGATTTTATAACTAGTCAAAGTTAGTGTAATTTATATGAATGTGAATAAACCCTCACCAGTACCCGAAATACA
>JAQFXN010002694.1:0-12151 GCA_034693365.1 Liacarus xylariae
GTTTTAATTCTAAATTATATTTTGTTGATTTACTTAAAGCCCAGAGTTTATGACTTCAGTATATCTACGGGTATCTTTCATAGACATTACTAAGTTTTGAATAGTTTCTGGTTGACAATTACAACTACTTCAACATTGACACAATGACAACTAATTCAAGTAAGAACTTCTCCTAGTAACATAAATAGGATTATAAACGTTGATGTATTTTATTGGCATAAAAACTAATGTCTATGATTGAAGTTTTTAGCCCAAATAAAAAAAAATCTGGACAGAATTGATGGCATACAAACATAGACTCAAGCTATATGAGAATCGGAGTACATCCAATTCCTTTTGACTCTATTGTGAATTGCTTCTATGGAATAGATATTTTTTCGAAAGAGGAGATAGATAGATATTTATTCGGTTTTAACTCTTACCCGATGTGATCTCATATTTTAATTAATATTAAATTCACTAATAGGAGCTCATATTAATAGTTCATTCATTTCTTTTTTCGCTTGTTGTAATTTATATTTTTTAGTCGATAATTAGTCGATAACTAATTTTTGTATTCGAGTTGAATATCGGATAAAATATTTTAAATATAAATATTTCACTTCCATTATTGTCTTTCTCACAGTTTATAATGAAGTTTACTACTGATATATTGTACGTTAAAATGACACTTAATTCAAACCTAACCTTGTTATTTAGCGTACTTAACTAAAATTTAACCCTACGAATAATATGGTTAGGTCATGCCATTTACTGTATCTCGCTTTCTAATTTTCTTGTGAATTGCAGAGATGATTAAAGATTTAGAGTGCAAACACTTTTCTGTGAGATAACACCACAATAAAGGATATTGTTGAGGCAATTTAATAATACATCCGATATATATACCCCCATCCCACGTCTGTGCATATTAAATTTCCTGAAAAGTAGCCTGACATAATTATTTCAGTGACATCTTAAAGAAACATGTTTTGGTCCTTTAAAGTTTTCGTTCATCTCTGGTTCTCATCGAAATTCTTACCATTCATTGGAAAATTTAAGATAAGATAAATATAAAAACATTAAACAATTATTAGTTTATTTCTTCAAAACATTTCATTCAATACTAATGAATCATGACTTTTGTTAGTTATTATAATAACAATTATTGTTTTCATTTAATATTAAAATTGATTTTTTTTGATGAAATCAAAAATTTAATCATATTTAAGACAATAACAAACTTCTGGCAAACAATTCAGAGAATAAAATTAAACGAAGTGTAAAAGATTCACAAACTTTTTTAAACAATAAGTTATTAAAACTAATAAATAAAGAAATCATTTGTCAAAACTTGAAATGTTTCTGAAAGAAGTCTAACCGCTATTTAAATTCCCAAAACCCCGGTATAGAAGGTATAGTAAGTGTGAGAAGTTTTCGGAGTGCAGTTAAGAAAAGACTCGGTTCTTAAGAATGTTAAATATTCCAAAAATCTTATTATTCAAACTCTCTGTTATTTTTCGACTCAATTTCATTGTTATTATACGAAATGTTTGACTAAAAAAAATTCATTTTGTTGTTAAAGAAAGTATTGCACCGGAATTGCCTCAACACTACACTATAAATGAGTTGTATTATTGATAGCTTGAGTTCAATATTCGTGAACTTCTTTAATAAAGCATTTCCTGTGAGTAAAGCATTTCCGTTCACTATATGTGAAAAACTTTAGACTTATTTTAAATTTTAGGCAAAATAGAGATAAAAAGTTTTTTAATACTATTTTTTCAAAGACTTCATAAACTCTTTCAAACAGTTCTTAACATTTGGTTAATTGTGAGCTAAATATCGAAAGCAATTAAAAAGTTTAGGAGTTTTTTAATGAATTCCAAACACAGACTGTATTTATAAGATGTGGAGATTGTGTGGAAAGTGCGGACAAAACTATTCAAAACTATGCATACATTTAAGCCCCTCTTCGCTGCTCTCGCTTTACAATCACTTGCATTCAGAGTGTTATTAAATTTTTGAGCGAACTCTTTGTGGTTGTCGTCCAATAGGAAAGAGGAGTCGACTCAGTCTTGAGAGAGCAGTGGAGAGAAGTGAATGAATAGTGTGTTGGAGTCGTGATTCTGATTCACTGTTCTCTTCACTGTTTCACTCTATGAGAGAGAGTGTGTAGTCGTAAGCAGTGCTCAGGTCTTGCGTTAAACTAAATATTTGTGTGAATTATGTGACTCTTATGTGAATTATAGACCAAAGCATACATTAATTGATTGTTTCCTATGATATGTGAGAAATAATATACAGAATTGTATTGTTTTATATAATATATACATTGAATATGAGATGATTTGAATGACTGAATGATTAAATCCAATAATAATAATAAATAAATATTAATATAATATAAAAAATGATTTATATTTTCACAACAACTCTATTATTAGTGTTTTGTAAACAAATAATAATTTGTAATTCAATAGCAATCGAACCGAAAGTGAATGAAAACAATGCAAACATCAAAACCCAGTTTGAACTGTCGTTAAGGGAATCAGTGACTGAACTCAAGACTATTCTCTCGCAGAAGACCAACAAATTTGATGGTAAGTCACGTGACGTACGACACAATACATACAATACCTGTCGCTCTCTTCACATCTGCACTAATAATAGGTTTAATTCAAATCTAATTAAAGTTATGTCTGACTGAAGACAACGCCCACTAAACACATGAATGAAATTGTTTGACAAAAAACTATCATTTCTTTTACGGCTTTTAATACAACGAATCAATGGATTTGAATGTATTTTTTCATTAATTCATTGAACGCTTTTCAGATTCAGATTGTGTTTTGGACTTCAATTCATTTAATGTTTGCTTTCTTTACACGACTTGTCATTCAATGGAAACACTTTTATAATTGAATTTTATTTTTTTTCACTCCAAGTCTAGTCTTTAACGACCAATATTTGAATATTTGGTTAATTAATTAAAATGTGAATCAATTCTGAGATGAAATTGAATTTTAAATTTAGGTATCTTTTTATCACTAATAGTCTAATAGAGACTATACTGTAATTGCAATGAATTATTATATTATTTAATAACTTTATTGAACGACAAAAAGGAAGTAATATTACATAAAATGTTGTTAACAATCGTCAGAATTATGACAAAACGACTTAAAGACAAAACATATCTAAATATTTGGAGAGATATGAAAGTCAATAGTTGTGAGAAGTCTTTACTCATATCTACACCTCTTATGTCTGTATTGTGTGTTATCTGAAACACAAAATTTCGACTAATATTATATACGCTTTTGGATTAAACGTACGATTGAGTCCAAACTGCAAAGTCTTTTGTCCCAAAACCTAATCATTTAATCAAATTATTATTGCTTTCATTCTCTAAACGAGTTTTGTCTCACAGAAAGACATTCCTTTGTTTTTTTAAAGCAAACTTTATGTCTAAAACTCATCCAAACAACTAATGATATGAGTATTAAATGTTTTGTTTCTCACAACAACTTCTAAATTCTTTTGTATATAAAACTATTTTTATTTCTTTTTGTGTTAAATAATCTATTTATTTAAAACTTAAGCATAAATTTGTTTGTCTTTTATTTTGTTTTTTTCTTCATTTTATTACTTAAATGTCAGACAACTTAGGGCTTAAAGGAAAACATTTTATGAAAATATCGCCAAAATATTAAATTCAAACATTTGACCCGAATTTGGCTACACTTAAGAAACATTTTCAAAGATTTGTTGCCAACAATTGAATTATAGCCAAAAAAATGATTACAAATGGTTTGTGTGCTTTGAATGCATTCACTTCTTCGCCCATCAATTCATTGCACTGTTTCTAAAGATTTTTTCCGAACATAACTTTCAAGAATAAAATGTTTGAACAAAAGTACTGTTTTAAGTCATAGTTTAAATACAATATCTTTACAACAAATGCAATAATTTATTACAACAAATGGCTATAATTTTCAGACCAATGAATCAAATCTACAAAAATTAGTTACAAAATAATAATTGATTTTTTACGGAAAACAATTTGTCGAAAGCAATATATAATAAATTCATGTTTTGTATTAAATTCTATTGAAAAATCTTTCGATTTTTTTAGCTTTATTTCAATTCAGTGGCAAATAATCAATCATTAAGTCGAATGAAAACAAATTTAACTTTTTATTTAAAGAAAACAGAAATTATTAGCAAATTTTTGAACTAAAATCTCGTTTTTTGGCTAAACATTCTGTTAGTAAAATGGATGCATATTTGAAATCTGGTTCTCTTGAATCGCAAATTAGTTTTCATTTTTTGTTTTCTCACATAAATTTATTTAATGTTAGAAATAGTTTAGAGCAATGTTTTTAGTCTTTTATTAGACGAGAAATTTGTTAACCAAAAAAATAAAACAGTTGACGACTGTTTGTATTAGTGTTAAGAATAAAATTTAATATTTATTTTGAAATTGACTTAAATCTATTAAGAATGAAGTGAAGCCCAAGTATTAGAAGAATGAATACAATGGATCGAAAAGTTTTAAAACTACTCGAATTCAGTACTTTTAAAGTAAATGCAATACAGAAATAGTGATTATTTAGATCAATATTACGGTAAACGCAATGTTTAGTTACTTCTGTGCTGTAGTTCCAGATCTGGTTTGAAGTTTTAGCAAACATTTGGACACAACATAACCTCTGGACATATGAAGGGAAGCGGTTATAAGAAGTTATTGGGTTGTGATTCGCTATTGAAATGCATTTAAGTGAACATTTGTTTGCATTCCTCTCTATAACTATATAGTTCTTTCATAAAAGCAAAACTATTCTGAGCCAACACTCAGGTATGCAACTAATGGAATGCAACTCAAACCAAACCAACGAATGAATAGAGAAATTGCCGAAAACACACACTAAGCCCTAGACTCTACACAATCACGTACTGTATGTCCTGAGGCCTAATAAATGCCTCAATTATTGTCAAAATGTCTTCGATTCAACGTTTTTCTCCAACATTTCACTAAATTAATCATTGATTATAATCTTATTTTGAAACCATTTATTTATATTTAGCATTGAATTGAAACTATTTAACTATTATTAAAAACTTCTTATAATATGTGACTTCTCAGCAAAATTTATCTTATTTTTTGGTTCGCAGACATCAAATGAATGAAACCGAAAAAAATGAGATTTTTTTAATACAAGTTTTAGAACTTTTAACGATTTACATGTATATCAAAAGTTAGTATAAATCAAGACTTAAAGCAAAACTCATTTATGTCATAAAATATTATATACAAAAGTAATTCATTTCTTTATTGGTTGAGAATACATGACATACTTATATATCATTCCATTAATATATTCATATAAAGCTCTGAACACAACTGACCGGAAATCCTAACAAATAGTTTCTGAAGGAATGCATAACTTAAGCGGTGTTTTCCAGATTTTCCTCTCTTTCTAAAACATTTCGTCTGTAATTCAGTCATACATTAGATTACAATTCACTTTTAAAAAATAAATTCAATTTTAAAAGTTTTGGAGAATTAAAAAATTTATAGATTTTTTTTGTTTGTATTATTTATTCAGAGTTTTTTCGAGAATTATTAAAGACATCGAAACGAGATTTTCATCAAATGTTTTTACAAACCTATGGACTCCTCTATGAAAGACATTCTGTAATATTCACTGATATGTTTCAAGACTTGGAGCACTATTACAGTACGGGAGGGGTAGACCTGAGTGAGGCGTTGGACACGTTCTTCCACCGGCTCTACCAGAAGATGTTTCAGGTGCTCAACTCTCAGTACAAATTTGACGACAAGTATTTGAGTTGTATTACCAAACATATGGACGAATTGAAGCCCTTCGGAGATGTGCCCAAAAAGCTGAACCAAGAGATAAAGCGGTCATTCATAGCGACGCGTACTTTCGTTCAGGCCTTGTCTAACGGCAAAGACGTAATCAAAAACATTTTGGAAGTAAGTGTTCGTTAAAAATAGCGTTAAGACTCTCTTTACTTCATTGAGTTTATACTTAACTCTATTTATATATCGCTATTCGTTATTCAAATAAATAGATCCCAACCTCTCCTGAATGTACAAAAGCCTTAATGAAGATGTCGTTTTGCCCTCAATGTCAGACATCAAACGAATTAAAGCCTTGTGCTAACTATTGCCTAACAGTTGCCAAGTCATGTCTGGCCTTTCACATAGAACTCGACAAAGAATGGAATAACTATATCGACGCTCTTATACTATTAGCCACTCGTTTAGAGACGTCATTCAACATCGAATCAGTTGTCGATCCGATAGACATAAAGATATCGGAGGCCATAATGAACTTCCAGGAGAACGGGGGCGCCGTCTCTAATAAGGTTTGACCAAAAGATAATTTACTTTTGACTGATATCTAATTGAATTGATCCCAATCTCACTATTATTATACAGTTGTTTGAGTCGTGTGGCAAACCTCGCATTGAGTCTAAGCGCGAGACCAGAGATATTAATTTTGAGGAGTCGTTTAAATTTCCTGAACAGCCATACGTCGCGAATCCGACCTCTATTTCGATCTCTGGTTTGGATCGACTCATTCAAGACATTAAAAAGAAAATTAAGAAAACAAAAGGATTTTGGAGTCGACTTCCACAGAGTATTTGTGCCGATAAACACGTTTCGACATTAATTTCTAGCGATAATCAAAATTGTTATAATGGATCAGACGATGCACTGTATGTGTTGGCCATTCATTATTCCTTTGTTTTATTTATAGATTTGCTTCAAAACTAATGCTTTGTCTCTAATCTAATATTTCATATGATATACACTTTGGAAGCAATTATTGATTTATGTTTTGTTTGTTTAATACAGTTATGAAACAGAAAATAATGCAGAAAATCATCAAAAGAGTAGAACGGATTTGAATTTAGAGAACACTCGACACAATGCTATCATTAATCAACAAAACTTAACTCTAAAATTAATTACTAATAAATTAAATTTGGCCTATAATGGACAGGACGTCGATCTCATTGACAACTGTAAGAGAAATTATTATTTTATTTATTGATTTAATATTTTGTATTTATTTAAAGCCGACACAGAGTCAGATATGGACAGTGGGTCTGGAAGTGGTTCGGGCAGTGGTTACGGTCCGGACGACTTCGATCCCAATCCGCCTCACAGTAACGGAGCCACTGATGACATATACTTCAACCCTTCGACGCCCCGAACGCCATATTTCACAGTCGACGGCGAATCGACTGATCAAAAGTCTAAGAATTGGTCAAAGTCTCCAAAACCGAACTCTCCATTCATGTCAAAAGACTCTTCATTTAAGTCAACATTTTCGCTGTCATTAATACTGTGGACTCTTTTGATTAATAGATCAGTGCTTTATATGCGACAAATACTGTGATCTCAAGACTTACAATAACTATAATTTCAAATATTTTTTGTGTTGTTCTTCGACTTCACTCAGTATTTATTTCATCGTTTTTTTACGTCAAAACAACGGAATATATTCTTAATTTCATTCTATTCTAAAGATTTGTTTTGCTTTTCAAACGAAGAGAAATGAAAATAACATTGAATTGAATTGAATTACACAATGAGATGAGCTTTGGCTATGAAAATAGTGGTCTTCTGTTCTGTTTTGATATGTGATGTGTTGAACCGAAACGTCTTCCAAACAGTCAAGTGTTTAAACATTGGTTTTGGAAACAAGTTTTCGAAATGTGATAAAAGTGAAACTGAAATGAAATTCCTTTTGCTATTACGTCATCATTACATGAATTGTAGGAAAAATTACTGCAAAATAATTATATGTAAACCAAAAGATAAGAATAACTTTTAGACTATTATCCCATTATTTGACGAATCATTCTTTGGTTTAATTGATTTCTTATATTTTTGAAATTTTTTCAAAAAATTTCTCACTTTTTTTCTTAGTTTTAATTTAAGGATTATTATTAATATTATGTTTAAGCGATTGTTTGAATGCATTTAAAACCAGATTTTTAGTTAAATTTATTGATTTAATTGTTTTAGTAGTAGTCGTAGTATTAGTGATCTGAAAGTTAAATCCTTTTTATTAATCCAATAAATCAATGGATGCTTTGAAACATTTTTAAATTTTAAAACCAATATTTCATATATTTTTTATCGAAAAAAATCTTTTTTAACTAAAAATTTGTGTTAAAAAAAGTCAGTCAATTGTCGGAATCAAACATTTCAAACATTACGCTTAGCTTTTAAAACAACTGATTATAACATTAAAAAATGTACAGAACTTCACAACTATTGTATTGAAATATAAGTCAAATTGTTTTTCTTAAGCAATATTTTAAATTCAACCCAAACTGAGTCCTGACTTAATCTTTTCGAACCACAAGTGGATGAGTAAATGATTGAATAATATTATCTATAATTAAGAGTTCAACGAATCCACTCAATGAATAACTCATCCAATAATTCGAGTTTTTTAAAAATGTTTTTAAGAAATTCCTGATTTTGTGAGCTTTTTTCCATTTAATGCTATAAACAATATTTCCCATCACTTGAATGCATCGAATTTTTCTTGATTTCTGTAATTTTTCAATAGTTATATCATTTAGTCTTACATTTATTTATATTTTTCGAGAATAATTCATATTTTAGTCAACAATTTTAGCCAATAATAACTGAACTAATAATAGCTTAAATTCTAAAATAACATAACTTTCAAATACTATAATCGATTGAAAACAAAATTATTCTTAATATCCAATAAATACAAGTCTAGAGTCAAGAAAAATTCGACGTGTTTTCACACAAACATATAATACATAACAGTATAAGTGATTGTAAGATAAACTTTATATTCAATTAATAGGAACTTATATTTAAAAGTATTGATAGAATTATTTAAAATATATTTAATTTAATGACAGCTAATTTAATAATAATGAAGACGTATTTGTGCCAACAAAACCAACTCATTAGGAGTATTATTGAAGAATTTATTCTTTATTTTTAGTTTTAATTTTAAATAATTGTAAAAAATATTTTGAACATTAAATTGTATTATAATTTATTTAATTTA
This sequence comes from Liacarus xylariae, assembly GCA_034693365.1. Lineage (NCBI taxonomy): Eukaryota > Metazoa > Arthropoda > Arachnida > Sarcoptiformes > Liacaridae > Liacarus > Liacarus xylariae. The sequence continues at coordinate 9,084 of JAQFXN010002694.1, forward strand.
ATGCACTCTTTGTTTGTTTTAAATTATGTTTTGATAAAAAAATTAACTTTTAAATAATGCATTGTTTTTAATAATTAAATTATGATTATTAACAGAAAGTTTAATAAAAAGAATTTTTTAAAAATTATTTCTTAACAACAAATAACAAAATTGTAATAATATAGACGTAACCCATGTCTCAAAATTTAAATCTAATTAAACCCTTTAACTAATTGATTGTTCTGTAAAATAAAAAGATTGTATTTTATAATTATTGAGTGCTTCGATTGTAATGAAGTATTATTTTGAAAGATTTCAAATAAAAATTCAAAAGTCATTCAATTAAATTGTTAAAAAAATCAATCAAATAAATAATAGATGTTTGAAAATAAATGAAAATTTAATTTTTACAATAGACCTCTCATTAAAAATGTTTATTATTTAAGATAATACTGTAATACAATTCAGTGGAATAGCTCTTAAAGTTAATTATTTATTATTTTGTTTCGCTTATCATTTATAGTAATCTTCAGAAGTTTCAACTTTTTTCTTCTTCTTTTATCTAATACTCGAAAGTATTTCACTTAAAATATATGCGAATTCTTTTAACTGTTCTGTTTTCAGTGTATTTTACTTTTTTTTGATAACATGAGATAAATGTATATTTTGTTTGTAGACTTCTTTCAATTTTTGAACATTCTTTAAAAAATTAGCGTTTATTGGAGTTATAAAAATCAAAGATTCTTTTCAAACGAGTATTCAATAGTTTGTTTGAATCGATTGCAATATTTTTCTTTGGAGTGCAATAACACTAAAATTTTAAAAGACTCGAAAACTTTTTTGTTGTCAATACCGTAATTATATTCTTTCATTCAATGAATTCTTTCTAATGATAGACATCTTTGAAAATAATATAATTTTAAGAGCGTTTGTGTCCAATAGTGTGTCTCAAAGAACACTTGAACTAAAACCGCACAAAAACGATCTCAAAACGTTTAAATCATTGGAATGATTACATCGATTGTCAAAACAGTGTATATAATTGAATATTTATCACTACTTTTTTTTACTCAAAGTTTTTCATTTGAACACTAATGTCTGCAATCACTGCCGAAACGAGTGCTTTTGAACACTCGAGTCCTTTTGTACTACTTTTGAATACTTTTGGGATTTAAAGTGTGGGTCTAATAAAAGTATGTCAATGTGTGTCAATCCATATGTCGATTCATATTCCATTCAATACTCTTATTCTAAAACTCCTTTTTTGTCCACTTATTCGAAGTCCATATTAACAAAAATGTGTTCAATTTTATCGATTTTCTCTCCTATTCTTTATTCACTATAGAAATAGTGAATTCATAATAAAGCCCTCAAAACAAATGTTATCTGAATTTATCAGAATTAGCTCTCATTGTCTATTATAGATGTGTTAATACTTGTCAAAAGTAGTAATGGATTCCAATTAATTGAGTGTATCTTACGTTTTGTGCATAAATAGAAACTTTGTCTTCAATTTAATCCAACATTTAGTTCAAAACTAACTTTCTTTAAGTTTATTTCTTTTAATTGTTTGCATTGAAATGATTTGTGCGAAACCTAAATAAATATTTATTCGTTGGTTACGCTGTCATTCATGCGTTTCCTTTTCATGAATTCTAATCTAAATTTATCTCCAATACAAACATTATTGAGTAATAGAAGCAATACTACTGTACTGTAACACCAGATTCTATGCCTAACTGTATTACATTCACATGTTTTTCATAACTTAGCAGTTCTTTGATTCACAATTTGATTGAGAATTTAACACTTGAACTATGCTTTTATATTTGGCTCAATATATCTAATGTATTATATGTATTATATTATACTCACAATATTACAAATGTTGGATACAATCCATCATTCATTAACAGTATTAGAATATTTCAGAACTAAATTTGACAATTGGAGCAAAAAATTGAATCAATCATTATTTTATTGGCTCTCAAATCATTTTTGATGTCAAATAATTCAAAAATCACTTTTTGATTCAAACATTTTGATGTATTTCAATGTTATAGCTTAACAATAGTGTCTATTCAACGCTTTTTATTCTTCTTTTTCCATCAAAAAACACTTTGGTTTGCATTCACATTGAAAAACACTGACATAAAGAATAGATTTGTAAAACATTTGCCCATGGGAGGGGGTTACAGGGGTGATCGGGCAATCTCCGGAGCTCAGGGTATGTTGTGTCAGCATGAATAATGTTATAATTTAACAGAATATACAAATTTAGACAATATGCAACTTATTTTGGATCATTTGGGTGTTATTTTGAACTAACTTATAATTCTAGCAAGGACTACTGAGTTAATGAATATTTTTCAATATTTAAATGAATCATCACAAATGATATTTGGAACTGCTATTATAGTATAATACTGTATATCCCTCTGCATCTCCGATATAAAGAGAGGAAAAATCTTTTGTGTTGTTTTCTTATATGTAAATCCAATATTCAAATTGAGTCACATCTCAAGTCCTTTTATTGAAGCAGAAAATTCAATTACAATTTGGATCTCTAGAGAATAGGAATATAAAGAACTATTGGACAAAATGGTTTGATTTAATAATATGAGTTAATACAGTGATAGAATGCAAAAATTCCAGTCATTCCTAAGTCTGGAATTTTTTTAGATTCTAATCTGAAATATATTTTTTCATTAATATATTTTTATAAATTAAAATACTTTTGATTATAAAAAGTGAACTAATCATGACATGAATACTTGATGTGTTTGCGAACGCATTTTTTCAATTGACACTGTCGTTCATATCAGGGATAGCGAGACTAGAGTCTACCCACTCGGGCTTAATTAAAATTAGTAGAGGTACTTTTATGAATAACAACAACCTTATTTAGATAGACTTGGTCCAACTATAACTAACTGTCGCTAAGTCACCAAAATATTAATATTTAATTTTTAGCTAAATTTTTTTATTATTAACTAAAATTTCACTGATTCTCTGGAATTTAAATTATAGTCTTAGGCAAAACGACCGGATTCATTTTGCGAGTCATGGTGTGAGGGGAGAAATGATTC